>VMOF01000111.1:48521146-48546458 GCA_011764245.1 Trialeurodes vaporariorum
CCTCCTACACTTCTGAAACTACCTCTACCCGAAAGAGCTACGGAAATGGGACCGATGTGACGTCGGTGACCATGGAATGACGGAGTTATCAGTTTTACTGATACAATATCACTTCATAATCTCATATAATCGATGGTGCTCGTTGAAGAACTCAAATTGTGTTGAAGGAATCGCCCCTGTGATTGTTGAGGAGACTAATGGTCGTTTTCTATAGTCAAACCAGATCGATGCTTGTCAGTCTTAGGAATGAGCGCACTTTAGAATAGGGAACACTCAAATACAATGAAAAGAAACCGCTTTGCCGCTTCGAGCTCCTAAGCGTGAGAACTCGCAAGTTGCGCCTCGCGGCAGCAGCTCAAGCAGAAAGTTTTTCTAACCGCGAGCTACGAGTTCTCTCGCAAATCGAACTCTCAGCTATAAGACATTCTTGAAATTCAAACCGTTCTAATTGTAAGAGGCATGCAGAGGTGTACAAGTAATTGTCAAATTATGAGCACTTAACGTTAAGCTCGTAATCGTGATGGACCCGGGCAGCCCCCCCCCCCCCAAACATTTATGAGCTGGTTATTACGCGTGATAGCACGATTCAAGGCGGATAGTACTGTAGTAGGATTGTTCATCGATAGATCGGATTATTTTCGGAAAAATCAGGGACCAAATTATGTTACCGTTACGGTTTGACGGTCCTCCGAAAGAAATTTAATTCCTTTAAAATCAAACCGAACTTGCCTCTGACTTTATTCTTTTGTGTTTAAAGTGTTCCTCACTGTAGAGTGAACACCCAATTTCATTTTCATTCATTTTCATCGAGTAATATTAGAAATAATGTTGACAAATTCCAAAGATTATCGGTCCAGGTCCGCCTACACTTCTGAAACTACCTCTGCGTGTGGTTTATACCCCCCGTGAGGAAGTACCTAACATCATTATTTGGTCCCAGATCATCGCACCGCCCTCCTCCCCCCCCCCCCCCAAATCATTTGCAATTCTCCCGCAATGGGGCTCTCGCAAACTTTCACTAGCTATGAGCGAATGAACAACTAATGCTGATGTTTAATCCGGCGAAAATCACGAAAAGCAAGAGTCTAAAATTTAGTAGTAAACTCAGGAAACATAAGTGACGGCAAGATCGTAATGGCGGAGCTACGCAGGTATTATATAGGAGATTCCAGTTTAATTTGTCATTTTCCCTACGGAAACTCAAAGATGTCTTAAATTACTGAGACTTTTAGACTTCTGACGCTCGGAAGAATCGATTCATTTAATTCTTGACTTGACTCTCAGGACTTCCGTTCCAATCAAGATGAATCGTTCATTCGATTCATTTCATTCACTAAAACTCGTCTCATGGAACGACTCAAATGATTAGGATCTAAATCCCCTGGAACTAATTATTTTAAGATTACACGACCAAAAAACTAGAGTCGTTCAAAAGCTCGGAAATTGAGCGATTCCTCCGAGCATTAAGCCACTAACCTTTAGGTCTTAGGAGTCGACCCCCTCCCCTCCCCGTAATGCACAGGCAACATATAGGAGAAGGCTTCATGCAGTCGAACCCAGTGACTCGCTGGCAAGGTAAAGGTGAAAATCTTGCAAAGGTCGCAGAGCGACGCGACGTTTAGCCCAAAACAGTGAGCTAAAAAACCCACATCATCCTATCCATTTATTAATATAGATTAATAGATTCCCATAGCGCTTCATTGCGCTACACGATAAACAATTAGTTTGTTTATTCACTTGTTAGCTGCCATTTATGACGTCTGTATAGGTTTCGCTTCGGCAGGTCGGACGGGGCCGCGGGGTGAGCTAACCCCCCTCCCCCGGATTCAGTTGTATTTGCGCGCACCCGCATTGAATCCAGATTCCAGAGGCCTCATTTTGACACTAGTTGTGTTTCTGTTTCTCAAATCCATTTTAAAGTCTAATATCCTCGCTCTGTTATTCTTCGTAGTTGAAAGTTCCAGGGCACTATCCCCCATCCGACAAATTCCTTAGCAGCAAATTTTCCCTTTTTTTCGACAGAAAATAGCTGAAAATGTGCATCAACGCAACTCAGTATAAAATTAACACCCCCCCCCCTCCCCTAAAGGGGAAAAAAACCAATTTTCTGGATCCGCCACTGGTCGAGAACGTGAAGGCGTCGGCAGGAAACCTGGCAAATATTCTGAAACTGGCCCCTTTTAAAATCTACTCATGCTCATATCAGGCTTGATTAACATTCAAGAGTGTTTGTCGAAGTCAGTCGAATTTCGAAGCCGAATCTTTCACATCGCAATCTCAAATGGTCCGTGTAAAAGCTTATCGAAGCACGGTGCGGCGATCCGCTATAGATGCGATATGAGAGGTGATACGCGTTGCTGTAAGCTCACTTGCGCTGGTGTGCTGCTGCACCCACGTACAATGATTTTGAGGAAACATAAATGCTGCTGAATTGAATGAGAAATCTATTTTTATTCGCATCCTCCTTCCTCCCCGGCTGAGTCACAGCGCTCTCTCTCTGTCTAACGGAATTTTGTCGATGCGAGTGTGTGAGTGCGACAACAACGAATCCAGACCTCTGCGCATGCGCATTGAGCATCTATTGCGGCTAAACGGAATTAGTCCGAAGGAATTAGTCCGAAAAAAAATTCCGAAGTTACCCGAAAATATGAGCCGGATTTTGTCCGAAAATAACTTGTCCGAATAGACGTTGCCAACAATTATTTTTACTGTTTTACTTTCTCGTTTATCATGTACATTTTCTGTCGTAAATGTAATCATTGTTGATCATTGTGTTTTGTTTCGTTTTAATTTTAATTATCAAGTTTGTTATTTCGGGAGGTTCATTAGCTTCATTACGCTCTCAATCAAATAATTATTGTTAACTTTTGAACTTCGTTGTATCACAAATCAGTCGACCTCGTTTCATTCTTTTTTACTTCGGTGTAAAAGTGATTTTGTGTCGACATCCTTCGAATTTGGGTTTAAAAAAAGTACAAAATGAATCCGTTTGTAATTATTAAATCATACCGTGGTCTTTGAAAATCAGTGGGAGGCATAATGGAACCTACCTGTATTTTTTCAACTAGATTTGATTCAACTAGACATAACCGTAAGTATTTACTAAATCTCTTTTAACTTGATAAGTTGGTTTTACAGCTCTTAAAACCGATTACTTACAACAGTAAAGGGAGCCTTTGAGTGAGTCCGTCTCTTGGGATTTTAGCAGTGTTGGGACTCACTTTCAGGCTCGCTTTGTTGGTGCTTTAGGCAGTCAGTTTGCCATGCTTCATTTCATGTCTGTATCGGTCAAGTTTCTGTTTCAATATCCAAGTTATACTGGATTTTTAACCTAACATAATCTTTCGATCAAAGCTTTTTGAAGTCTTGAACTTCCAGATCCTTTCACCTGCATTCACTTGCCTAGTTTGAGATTTATGCTTGCGGACTAAGCCTGATTTCAGCAATTAAAAGGGTGTCTGGTCATCCTGGCTGAGGTTGGTCCATGATAGTTAGCAGATGACTGATCAGCGGGTTGACTGCATGGCAGATGCTTCTTCTTGGTTAAGCTGTTACGATAACTCACCTTCTGCTCACATCAGTCTGTCATGTGCCAACTATCACTAAACAAGCTCTAATTTCATCCTCAGCAAAGTTACCTCAGTGTTGATTCAATGGCTTTTCTTTATTCATCTGGACATGGGACTAATTAGAGGTTTGCTGATAGCTTCGGATCTGACAGTTCTTTGGTTACATGCGTTGTAGAATGGTATTTTTTTTTCCCTTAAAATAACATAGGAGCAAACCTATGTAGACAAAGAAGTGTCCGAACCATGGCATTTTAAACTACCTCTACTTATGCCTGAGATGTGATTAGAAATTTTTTTTTTTATGCTCATTGTTGACACCATCTTTTGAGCTTGATTTTAAGATCTTTTGAAAGAACTTGTTCAAGAAACAAGGGCGGTTGAGCATCTTTTGTAGAGATCAAGTATTTTTCATCAGATTTTGATTACTTAGTGTACGTTGTTGCCTACGTGTGAACGGTGATACAGCAACAATTCCTTTTTATACTGAAGAATTTTATCGTTAATATTTCCTGGCCCTAAAAAATATTGCTGTCACACCATTATTGTTAAATGAAAACCACTGAGGCCAAACGTTCTTTGATGTGTGTCCATAATCCTCCATGAATCTTTCCTTAAATTGCTCTCTCTGTTTTTCAGAAGTCAGTGCAGCTAGTCCAGAGCACTCTATTCAAGTCAGTCTGCTGCTGCTGAACTCAAAGGAAGCCACCTGATTTTGCATCAAGAATTTTGCCGGATTAAATTATGAATTATTGCTGTAGCTCTGGGTAGGCTCAACTGAAGAGCTAAATCCTCCTCTCTTCAGGTACATTGCTCAATTTAATATCACTTCTCATTTCATTTACCCTTTATTTCTTGCATTTATACCAGCAAAACCGTCGCCAGAGTAGAGCGATAGTTTGAAGTATTGTTTGGTGCAAGACACCAAAGTGAGAGAGAAAATAAAGAAAAAAAGGGGGAAACAGAAAGATAGATTGATGAAAGGGCGGAAAGGTGAAGAGGGGGCTTCCCGCTACTTAGCCAAGCAGCAAATGGGATTCTCTCTTTAACCAGGAGTTTGGAGCCAAAACTACTGTTAAAATTGAAATTTGTGTCTCTTTCGGCAGAAAACCATGAAAAATACTTCCAGACCAGTATTTGACGCTCAAAAAACAATTGATGAAATTGATTTCAATTATTTATTACAATTTAAATCTTTGCTATCGGAGCTCTGAGCTGAAGCAGCTCCCGTTATGATAATTTTTACCGTGCTATGAGAAGTTAACCTCTGACTAAGCAAGAACATCTGAAATCATTTTTTAAAACGATGAAATCCTGGTCTTGAAATATTTTTCATGATTTTCTGCCGCGAGACTCACAAACTTTGATTTCAACCGTGACCCCGGCTCCCTGATCTAAACCAAACACTGAGGTCGTAGCAGGCATGTCCACCATCAGCCCAAGTAAACCTTTCTTTGAGTTCTGTGCTCCCACTTTTTCATTAAAATTTTTAAGTATGCAACTTTCAATAACACCATGAGATTTTTTGAGTTTCTTGGCGTTTGAAATTTTGTTGCTCAAAAAAGCAATAGGGCTGTTGAGTCGAATTTTTTTAATTCAAATTATGAAAGAAGGGGAAAAAATTAAGGACCCCATATTTTTTCTTTTTTTCATTTGGACGCGGGAACACCGAAAAAAATGGGTTCAAAGTGCCGAAAAATTGATAAGATTTAAAACGGCCCGTGGCGGGAAACATCGGTTAGCGAGTCGCAACTACGTCATTTCTTCGGTTTGCTCAGCGGAGGAAACCCACCCCTATTCTATCGGCCGGACGGCAGCGTGGCAGGCCTATTGAATCCTACGGCAGCCGCCGGTGGCTCCGATCAGGCCGCCTTCTCACTCCATTTTCTCAAAAACCGACAGTCTCAGTAACAAGCCAATCTAATTAATCGAAAGAGCACAAAATTATCATTTGACATGGATTGGTGGTTTTTTTCTCAAACTTACCTAAGAGACGGATGGACCGAAAATCAGATAACAATTTAAGGTTAGAGAACGAAACTTCCGACAGTCCTTTTCTGTAAATCACTGTCTACCCAATTGACAAAGCAACGCTAAAAAAATCGAATGAAACATATCTATCTAAAATTTTACGCTCTTTAAGTTTGTTCTGTAGTATTTTTCTCTCAAAATGGACGGTAAACAAGGTAAATTGAAAAGTTCTGCGAAAATGTCGGATTTTCAGCGATATTCCGAAAATCGAAATTTTTGAGATCGGCTCGTTATCTGACTCATGGAAGAGCCAAAAATAATATAAGTGTAACCAATCGAATGGAAATTTGCTAATCTTTCTCTTTGGTTTCTATCATTTTTCATGTAAGACGCACCGAAACCACGGAAAATGCAAAAAACAGCAGCAACTTGGACGATCTTGATGGTGAGAGTGTCATTTCAACCCAGAACTCGACGCAGTTTTTCACCAATATTTTGGTACCGATGCGTCTTACACGAAAAATTCTGGTTATCAAAGAGGAAGATTAGAAAATTTTCATTCGATTGGTTACACTTATATTATTTTTTGTTCTTCCATGAGTCAGATAACGAGCCAATCTCTAAAATTTCGATTCCCGGAATATCGCTGAAAATCCGACATTTTCGCAGAATTTTTCAATTTTCCTTGTTTACCGTCCATTCTGAGAGAAAAACACAGAAGGACAAATTTATAGAGCGTAAAATTTCCGATTCTCATGTTTCATTCGATTTTTTGAGCTCTGCTATGTCAACTAAGGGACAGAGATTTACAGAAGGGGATTATCGGAAGTTTCGTTCTATAATCTTAATTTTCATGTGATTTTCTCTTTACTCGTCTCGTAGGTAAGTCTGAAAAAAAAAACGCCCAAAACCCTCCCAATTGATAATTTCATGTTCTTTCGATCAAACAAGTCGGTTCTTTGCTGAGACGTACGGTTTTCGAGAAAATGGCGCGAGAAGACGGCTTGATCGGGGCCACTGGAGCCTCCCCTCAACTGCTGCATGATCAGTGGGTCGCATGCGGTCTCGCTGTGCTGAAAGCAAGACGCTGAGCCCCTCAACTGAGAACCGGAGCATTGACGTCAAAAGGCACCCACAATGCACCGCGCAGCCAGTTTCCCGCCAAAAAGCCGTTTTTTGAGGATCCAATTTTCAACTTAAATTTTTCTCAGGAACGGCGCAACGTAGAGAAAAACTGAAGCCATCTTCGTTCTTCCCGCGTTGAGGACTATAAGATCACACAGAAAAATCACGAATCCCCGACTCACTCAACAGCCCTATTCTGAATGGATCAAGCAGAGGTGCTGCATGTGCTGACTGTCAATATCCGAGAACCTTTTTTTCCCTTTACAGTATTATGTTCATTATCTTAGAATTTGTTTTCATTTTTGGGCGCCAGCTCAATGAGCACGAACCGAAAATGGAAACATTTTTGAAAGTTATTCCGATCGCCATCAATCAGTCACTACATTCTGTCAGTCTTGCCAAAATGCTCATGACTGGGTTTTTCACAGTGCAAAATGTCACGAAATCTGTGGTAATGAATTTTCAAGCCAAGCAACACTTCTTTCTGGCAAAAATTGATCAAAAGAAAAATAAAAAAATTCAAACATTTAACTTGCCAAAACAGAGTATCATGATGAAAGGCACTGACTCAGAGAGGTTCTTGAGTCTCTTAATGACAAAACAGTCTTCAAAACTGTTTTCTCCTGTCCACCATTTTATACTTTTACTTTGCGATTCTACAGGGCTACTATAAGAATCTCTAAAAATCTAAAATTTGGAGGTAGATTATGAGTCTGAGTGGTTTTTATCCCGGGTGCTGATTCTGCTCTTTTAGACGAAACAAGATGAGATATGGGGAATCGATCAATTTTTTGTTCATTTTTTCAGACAAATTACTCCTCCGTCCATTGAATGACTCGAAATCTGTCACGTGATGTCGTTTAAACCAATGGGAATGCTCGATTTCCGCTATCTCGTCGCCTCTCGTCGAGAAAAGCAGAATCAACCTGCCGGGTAGGAAGTTTCTAATAGTGGCTCTGCTGTTGAAATAAAATTTTCAGCCTCTTCAGACTGGCTATTTCATTGCTTGAATGTTGAAAGTCTGATGAACTGTTCTGTCTCTTTCAGAATCTGGATAGCTTGCTGTAAGCTGGGGATCAAGTCTACGCTCTGAGAAGATAAGAAGTGCATGCTGCTGTGACAAAGTGAAGTTTTCAGACCTCTTGACAGTCCAACTTCCGTTCACTCAAGGATGGAGAGAAATCGGCTTTCAATTACCGTGCTCAATAAATCAACGCCAATTTAAACTTACTATAATTATTTATACATTCATTTGGTGTTCCTCTTAGATAATAAAGATTCATCTCATGAAAAGTTTCAACAGTCTTCATTCATCCTCAAATAACCCATGCGAATGCCCTTAAACTCAAGGATTCCAACAGTTTGGGGGACTTAACCAATCTCATTGTAGTATTTTCTGTTCCGCATTTATCAAATTCATCTGCGGGCCGATCATTTACTTCATCGTTAAACCGGTCGTTAAGACTGTGTATGAGTGATTCTATTGGTCGAAAATTGTAAAACTTAACCGGCAATTAAATTTTTAATGTTTAATGTTTTTTGTTGTTTTTTTTTAATTTTTGAAGGTTACTCATGAATAACCTTTAAAAAATGAGAACTGTAACGATGGTTACCATAGCAACGGTTAAGTTTTACAATTTTCGACCAATAGAATCACTCATACACAGTCTTAACGATCGGTTCAACGATGAAGTAAATGATCGACCCGCAGTTTTGAGACAAGACCGCCCTCTAAAATTTTCCCTTTTTCCGAATACTCTCATCGTATTAACTATCTGTGCAAGTCTGCTCTCCTGTAGGCACATTTCTGATCAGAATCATGGATGATTTTTTCTGGTAAGTCTTACGGCTTGCTCAGTGTGATCTCACATCCTCGCTCAAGTCGGCAAACTCAGCCTTTGATGCATTGGCAGATACACCTTCGGCCCCAAAAGTGGGAAAAGAGGAGAGAGGAAGGGGGAAAAACAAGAGCGAAAAAAAAGAAAAAGGGGTCTTTTAGGGGCGAAAATCCAAAATCCCCCTCTCCGTTCGCGAGGGCTGGATCCGCCACTGCTTCGATGAGAGCCTCATGCATCAATCTTTGGCCGGGATAAATTTGTAAAGATGGTCTCCAGAGGGGGGGAGGCTTGAACTCCTGAGCGTACCGTAACAATTTTAAATTTTATAGATCTAGCTTGTAATCTACCCCGATTTTGTTTGCTGAGAAATGTGAAGAAGTGAGTCCGTCTGATATCAGATTTTGGAGCAGGATCCGCCATATCTCGATCATCTAATGTTATCGCAAAACGAGTCCATCAGAAAGCGATGTCTCTTCCTAATTAAATTGAATGTACTTCACAAGAGTACAGTAAAAGAATCCATATTGAAAATACACTTTTTTTATCCGTGCCTGTGATTCAGGCGCCGCTGCCCCTAATTCTTTTTTTTTTATACTGGTGCTGCAATCCAAGAGGAAGACTGTGGGATAACAGGGTGTGTGAACGATATTTGCCGTTGGGAGTAATTATAGTTTCTTTCAGTCAATGCATCGGTAGTTGGAACGGGCTTCTCTCTGAATTGCCATCGTTTTTACACGGTCCCCTCTCAAGGAGGGGCCAGGTTTCTGGTGGGATAATTAATACTGAGCACTAGTACAAAAAAAGGCCAAGTGATTTGAAGTATCGAACAACATTTTTACTTTTTTTTGTAGAGGAACTTTGCTCACATACCTGCATTTGTTCTATATATGCAACAGAAAAAGTTATGATCAAAAAACTTTTGATAATTGAAATATTTGAATCATGATCCATTTTAAATTTTGGGGTGTTATCCTCAACTCAAAATTTGCCAAAAATGAAAGGAAACAGAATCAATCCACGATTAAATGTGTAACCGTGAGATTGCCATTATTGCACCTGAAACCCCCCACTTAGAGGGTATAACTACTTTCTTTCATAGCTCCTGTTGTTGTCAATGCGGAGCTCAGGGCAACAATAAGGTATCAATACTGTTCTCTTTCATTTCTGGAATATTTTATGGGAAGAAGTCATACTGTTGAATTGAAATCAATTTGAAAAAAGTCAGTGATCTTAGGTTGCAATTTAAAATGAAAAAAATATTGTTAAAATTCCTTCATTGCTTGCATTGTCTCAAATAATATCCACGTAAAATTCATGCTAGTAGGTGATTTGAAGTATCGAAAAATGTCTCTAGGTACATTTCGATCCATTTTTGTTGAAGAACAGGAATATTGCCAGTGTGCTCACATTTATGGAAAAAAAACTAGGGTAGATATTTCAGTATCCACACCTCGACCTCAAAATATTGATACTGGGTACTCAGTATTCCATACGAGGCAGTATCGGTACCAATCGGTTGTTGCTGCGTATTAGTTAGCGTAAGTGAACCACATATCATATTTACTAAAACTGTAAGTTTGGCTCAAATAATGCACCTTTCAGCTACTTTTATACACTTCAACCATTTTTGCGGTCAGAATTTATACATACAGCTTATTTCACTTTCTACTTACTCAAGTATCGGAACCAAAGTATCAATACCAAAGCCTGGTATCAACAACCCAAAAAAAAAAAAAAAATAATAATAATTAAAACGCCTTCGATACTTTTTTAACAGTAGGTAACAACGATCCTTATCGATCTGGTATTTGGAAAGTAATCGTAAATCTGACATTTATTAATAAATTTTTCAAGACCCAAACCCTAGTTACATCATTAAAGCGTCACTGGATCTTGAATTCTGAAAACTATCCACGACTTCCTTCATTATCTCATTTATAATTTCTTATTCCGTCACGAGACCGCAATTTTCGGTTTCCTCGTAATATCACATATGAAATTGACGGCCCGGATGGGCAGTAGATTCGCTAAAACCTTCTTTTTCAGGAGAAAATGCGGAAAATCTAATAACTTTTCGGACCCGGTTTTTTGAAATTCGTTACCTCCATCGCAGCCAACCGCAGCCTAAAATGAGTGGGAACTTTCCCTGACTGCGGCTCCTGAATTTCCCGTATGTTCAAGTTTCTTAATCGGACTCCGAAATTTTCGGCAAATCTTTTCGAAAACAAACTGCGTTTGGGTGAAATACCTCAAAGTCTTAAAACGTTTCAAACTCGATCCCTCCAACTCGTTATAATGCCAAGTTGAAAGTTTCCCAGCTTGAGAGTAGGGAAAAGTTCGCGCTCTAAGTTAGCATCATTTCCCATGTTTTGGTTGTGTCTTTCTGTGGCCGAGCGTGGCAATTTTTCGGAAATTCGTTAGGAAACTAATTGAAAAGTCTTTAAACTGCAGTTTTTTGTTTGTTTCATGCTTAAGAAGGTTCACTGTAGCTGGGAAAATTATTTTGAGACCATAAACTGTCTTAAATAGTTGATTATCTCTGCAATCACGGGGCGCTTCTCAAGTTTGATACTTGCCCCCCTCGTTTATTTCTCTTTCCAATTTCATGTAACTCACAATCAGTTCGATGGATACCAGTAGGTAAATGTAAAGATGCTACGATTCTAGAAGACGATGATCTAAATAAGTCGTGGAGTAGTAAACCCTCCCTCCTGTTTACTGCCACATTCGTCTTCCCTTTGGGTTTTTTAGGTACCTTGGTCCTGTCGTCATGTACTTACTGACTTATAGAAGGATGATTTTTGTATTTTCCCCTCTGAATGCCCCATGTATCTTCCATTGCCAATTGTAGCTCAGCAGAGCTGAGTCTTCATCGCTAAGATGTAGAGCAGTAGACAGGTGTCTTGTCTGGGTCATTTCGGAAGCCAAATCAGACCAGCAAAAACTTCGACCCCCTCTGATTTGCATGAAACTTGGTACACTTTTTTCGCCTGTTGCACTGTGTCAGAAAATGATTTTTTTAGCAATGAAAGACCTTGGAACTATAAAGTATATTTCTAAAATTTAAAAATGTTCTACTTAGCGTCTGAATATCCTGTGTAGAAACAAAGTTTGACTTTAGATAGTACTTTAATACCCATCAGTCAACTCTTCTACCTTCTACCTGTAAGTACCAGTGAATTTTCCAATCAAATACTTCAGAATTATTTTAAGTTGATGATGTTTCTCATGAGACAGAGTTCGTTTTACGAAAGAAGACCGATGACAGATCATGCGGCTTGCTGTGCAAAGACGTATTTGCGTTCTTGCACATGCGCTAAAACGCAAACTCATCTTTGCGCAGTAAACAACCCCCTCTGTCATAGGCCAAATTTCTTGAAAGGTCCTCTACCTGTTTATTTTGACATTTTGAAGCCACCGTGAGAAAGAAATCAAAGCTTTCAAAATTGAAATATTGTATTTTCAGATTGTGTTTTGAGAGAAACAATTTTGGGAATCTTCCAATGATCAACTAAGATTCCAGCCTCCACTTCTGAACTGAGATCTACCCACATGCCTGTGGAAATCTTGCGGAAAGCAAGAGCTATGTGTAATCATCCACCCCACATTGCGGTTTCCAAGTTAAGAACCCTGATACTTGCTTTTCTTGGGCGCAGACCTAAGATTCTTCAGTCGCGTGATCCTTTTTAGGGTCGCTTGCCCCCCCAAACAGAATGCAATCTGTCAGATTACATCATTTTTTGAAGCTATGGGGGTTTGGAATAAGTTGAACACATTGATTTTTTTTTACATAAGTATATGATCAAGAGAACACTTTTATCCCTCTCGGACCCAAGACACACGAATTATACTTAATGGAAAGCTAGACCCCAAAAGAATACTCCTATTTGAGATAAGAGAGCGTGCGTCTACGTACACTTTACTTCTTTGCCCCTGGAGGTTTTGTAATGGAATTTTTTTTAAATTCTATCGCCCCTGGAGGTTTTGTAATGGATTTTTTTTTAAAATTCTATTGCCCCCGGAGGTTATGTAATGGTGGAAAGGAAGGCGTCTGTACACTGTATTTCGGCTTAAATGCAACGCAGTTCAAACTCTAATTTCTGGCAGGGTCTGGCCTTCGACGCCTGGCTTGAAAGAAAAGTCGATCCCGTTACAATTTCTCTTTTCCCCCTGCTTTCTCCCACTCGCGTTCGCGCTTACAGAGTTGCTATGCCTCGATCGTCCCTGCCTGTTTGGCAAGTGGATGAAATGCACGTAGGAAAGGTTTTGGAAACCCCATGGGATTTACTCTCATGCTGCTCTTCAAATTGACGTTATTTGGCAAACTTCTCCATGCATGTATCATTGTTTTCCCAGACTGAACACTGGTGCCTTTGTTGGGTGCATTCTACGGGCTTTCTTGTGGCTGGCCCATTTGCTGTTGAGATGAGTTACCTTGACTCTGTTTGTTTCTTTTTGGGGGGGCAGGAGACCAAGAGCCAAGAAAAAGTTGTGAGGAGAAAATTCAATAAGACTGTTAGAGTAGTTCTTGGAGTGCTCTTAGCGAGCTTAATCTGGTCAGTTAGAGAAAAAGTGAAAATAAGACTTCAGTCGCACTGAGATGTTGAGTAGGTGATGGAGAAGGGATAAAAAGGAGAACTTGCTGCACAAGTACTGAAAGAGAAGAATTTGGGGCAGCGGGGCCTGAATCACTGGCATGGACACCGAGACTGTACTTACTCTCGCTATGGATTTTTTTACTATCCTCCTGTGAAAAGCATTAGATTTTAAAAAAGGAAGAGACACCGATCTCTGATGGATTTGTTTAGCCCAAACATTAGGTTTTTGAGAAAAACTCGTTACCTACAAATTTATGGGGGGCCCAAAAAATTTATGCATGATGGTGGTCGCATCGAAGGCTAACTACGCTGACTTAAGCGGAAGGATGTTTCAAGTCTTCAATTATGCTTTAATGTTCACTAATTACGATAGTTAACTGAGTCTATTTTGTGGCAAAAAGTTCTAATGATTCATGCAGTGAGCGGCGTCAACGTTTATATGCATCTAAACAAAGAGCTGTCAGTACCAAAGTTTTAAGAAGCGGCCTCCATATCATTAGTTGTCATTAGTCCTGGCCCACAGTGTAACAGCATGGGCAGTTTGATTCTGGTTGTTTGCCTCTTTTTTCTAGACCTTGCAACAAAAACTTTAATTCAGCTGAATTCATTTGATACTGGTTTAACACAAAAGTTTAAGTGCTTAAGAATGGCTATTCGGATATGGAACACAAAATTTTAATAATTCTTAAAACGCTTTCCAGGTGAGAAAGTTTTAGCCGTTACTATTGCGAGGAATTTAACTCATCATACACATCCTTCTAAAAGATAGCCACTCCATTACACTTCCACCTTCAAACCGATTTCAAAAGGATTCCTCACAACTTTTTGTTTTAAATTTAAACATTGCAAGAAAGAGGCAAAAAAAGCATGGAAACAATAATCATAAATTAAACGATAAAATGAATAGTCGATAAACGATGGATGACAATATTTACTATCACTTTACTAGCAATAAGTTTATTAAAAAAAGTTATGTTTCTCTCTGGTTCTAAAGAACTAACAGCACAGTTCTGTGCTAAAAGTAGGGATTTATTATTATTACTCAAATTCAAAAAAGAACTCTGAATAAAATAAAAGAAGAAAACACGGCTCAGATGACGCTACTTGACATCAACAAACATCTGGCAACCATGCCATAGATGTCCATGGTAAATATTTCGGACTAAATCCATCGCCTATCTTCGGGTATCTTCGGAAATTTTTTTCGGACTAATTCTTTCGGACTAATTGTATAGACCCATCTATTGCGTTTCGACTTTCGATCTTGATTTTATAAACATGGCAACAGTCAACGGATTTATCATGTTTGTATTTTGTCAGTCCAGTTTTCTTCTCAATATTTAAACTTTCTACGCGAGTTTTAATAATATTTCATAAAGTTCCGTGCATGCAATTAGTTCGAATTGATTGTTCTGTTTTAGTTCCGTTTTAATCTCCCGAGTGCGTTCCGATTCTGACGTTTTAAATTCGTATTCGCAAGCTTCCAATTCAAAATGCGGGGGTTGTTATTCTAATTTACGCTCGTAAAAGTTTGATGGCACCGATATTTCGAGCTCAGCCGCTAAGTTTATTTTAATGTCATGTTCATTTGTTGATTTTCTGCTTCTTAATTTACTTCGTGCTACATGATTGAGAAAATGGAAGAGATTGACACACTCTCAGCCTCCGAAATCATCAAAGGTAAACATAAACACAGGTCCCTGCTAACTGAAATACCAAACTTGACCTGCTTTCTTTTTTCTTTCTCCCTCTTTCTCGTCATTTTTTCGAAAAATTGAATGCTCTATTTATACTTTATCCACGACCCTGTGTCTCTCATACGCTCACCTTTTCATTACCCTGTTTTGTCACTTTTGAGCTGATTGTTTCATTGCTGTCAAATTACTTATGTTCCTCTCTTCTCTCTTGATAAGTTTGAACAAGTTTGAACATGCACCCAACTTCATGGCAGTTATAAAGTGTGTGTCTGGCTCAAGACAATATACTCTGTGTATTAGCTTTTGACTGCTTGCTTACTTTCTCCTCAAAATACTTCTGATTCTAATGATTTCCGAATCAAAATTTTTGTTGGAGTCCTAACTTCTCAAACTTTGAACTAATCAGCAATCAATGTTGAAAGTAAAAAAAAAAAAAATTGAGGAATTTTGTTTTGATGCATTTTAATTATTGGGTATCTCATGTAGCGTCGTAAGGCCGGTAGACTATTTTGGAGTCAACCTGGAACTGTTGAATCACAGCACAGAATTTCATGACTGTTATTATGTTTCCGGCTTAGACATGTTTTCATGTTTAGTGTAATTTAAAAAAACACTTTCCTTCTTTAATGCTACTTTTTCTGATCATCTCTTGGTTTTCTTTTTATAGATCGGCTGTATTTTGTTATACTTGGATCCAGCGTGAGGCCAAAGTCAACTCTAAATACTCATTACTTCTCTGTGGATCATGAACTCGTCTATGAAAATTTCTACGAGGACTTTGGTCCTCTCAACCTTGCTATGCTGTACAAATACTGTGATAAAGTATCCAAAAAACTAAAGGTTTGTAACTTGACTGTTTGCAAAATTTTTGCCGGAAGAGAAGGGAAAGTTTGTAGATATCATTTGAACTGGTGAGGCAGCAATAACTGAAAATGCTTCTTTCCACCTCCGTTTGGTCTTGAAATTAGTTATATACTCGGTAAGTTTGCTCCCTTTGAATGATCAGATTTGGAGAATACAAACTGCACGTTACTGCAGTAGCCAGACTGCCTATCTCCATGGTTCAGAGCGTTTCTTTGAAAAGGTCAAAATGTGATGGCCGTGCCAACAAGCCATACTATGAAAAATGAACCAGTTCATCTTATTCTAGAGAAGAAAAAAAGAAATACATTTATAACTTTCATGCCCTGAAAATTATGTGCAACCTCATTTCTCTAGACTATGTTATAGCTTGTCCCAGAAAAGATGGATTTGACACTTCTATGGTTTTCATGAAAACATCAGCTTCTTACGGCTCCTAACCAATCAGGTTGCTCTATCTGAGGATGGAAGCTGATGTTTTCATTTAAAGCTACAGTTGTCAAGTCCAATCATTCTTGGGACAACCTATATGTATGTATCTTTTTTACTGTAGGCTATCCCAAGAAAGATTGGACTTGGCAGAGCTGTTCAGTTTGAATGAAAACATCAGCTGCTTCCTGCTTCCAACCAATCAGGTTGCACGATTTGTGTTTTGACGCTGATGTTTTCTTGTAAACCATAGAACTGTCAAGTCCAATCATCTCTGGGACAAGCTATAGTATTGCTAAGTTCTAGTTTGTTTTATTTTTATTTTTTTACTCCCAACTTGTGAGTGATCTGCTGAATGTTTTTAATCATAAGATGCTTTTTCCTTTTTAATTTTAGGCTGTTCAATTTACTGGGAAAAAAATTGTGCATTACACAATGACGGACAATAATGATAGAGTGAATGCAGCCTTCTTAATCGGTTCATTTGCTGTAAGTATGCAAAATTAAAAATTTATTCTAGTATAGCGCTGCATAGGATGATTAAAATGTATTGAAATTTAAAGGTGAAGAGAGCTAGGTTAATAATTTAAATCTTCCTCTCTTTAAAGGATCTTCAGTCGTCCTGAGAGGTGTGCAAAGTGCATCACGAGAGCCTGTAAGTCATGCTTAATTTTGCCAAAAAGGATCTGTGAAGTTTTAAATTTGATCACACAAATGTTTCTGAAAAGGATCTGTGAAGTCTTAAACTTAATCAGACAAATGTTTCTGAAAAGGTCTCACATTTTTTTCAAGGACTCTTCACGCACCCTTCAAGTGTTCCGTAAATATTTTCAAAGTTATGGATGGAAATTTCAATAATATCGTAGCCTTGTTGTTTGTTAGGGTCAGTCCAATTGTTTATTCAGCCAATCAGCTGGACTAATCTAGAGTCCCTATTTCCTAGGAGAGTTGCGCCATGTCATCTTCAATGAAGAAGAAGAAGCGGATCAATAGAGCTCCCAAGAGGCAAAATGCAAATGGCAGTTGGCCATTTGCCTCTGCGCAGTTTTTGTTATTTCTAATTGGTTAGGTTCCGATTCTTGACAATAACGATCTTATTTAGAACTAACGTTCTTTAGAATAAAGTTCAAGCAGAGGAAAAATCAACAATAATTACCGCGGTCACTGGTACTGTAAATGTGTATCAAAAGCGAGTATGCGAAAAGTAAACAAACCCTCGGCCATTTGCATTTGCCTTTTTGGGCTTCCATTAGAGCCTAAATCTAAGAGCCCATCAGAAACTAATTCCGACTTGGCGCAACTCTCATAGTTTATAGGGACTTTAGACTAAGCTGCTGCTTACACTATTATCATTTTTTTTTTCTCCCACCAAAATCAATTTCTACACTGACATTTTTTTCCTTTCAGATTTTATACCTGAATAAATCTCCGGACGAAGTTTTCAACCTTCTTCAAGGATACTGTTACAAAAATTTCAGGTAACTACTTCCCCTTTTATTCTAAGTTTTTACTCCGGATCTTTTGTCAAAGAAGAAAATTGTCGTCCTTTGGTATTCTTGACCAAGAGAAATTATTTCTGATTCATCGTTTGCCATTTAAGCGATTCAAAGACCATCAGAGATTGATTCAAGGGTTTTGCAAGACAATACATTGATCTGATTCAAGGGTTTTGCTAGACAATACATTTTTTTATTTTTTTTTATTTATCTATTTCTAGTACATGAGCCCCTATTAAGGACTATAATACAAGTCAATAATAACAAAAAGAAAAAAGAAGGATAAAACAACAATGGTATTTGCACATATAGAGGATTTGCTTCTAAGTTTAGCTTAATTATACTATTTCAGCTAAAGAATAAATACATTGATCTGATTCAAGGGTTTTGCGAGACAATACATTGATCTGATTCAAAGGCTTTGGGTAGAAAATACATTGATCTGATTCAAGGGTTTTGCTAGACAATACATTGATCCAACAATGAACAGATGTTGTCCTTGAGTCATTATTTGTGATGCTGTTTTCTTGGTGAACAAAAGCAAATGAAAGCATTGCGCTTTTTGAAGTATCAGACTTTATGAAAAAGGGATTCAATGCAAAATCTACATCTTGTTCGTCAAAGCAATGTCTAATTCATTCACAGTTCTTTTGCTGCCTCTGTGTCCTTGCTCCTGATATCTTTAATTTATCATTTTTTTAATCATCATATTACAGATTATTCTATTGTTTCCTTAATCACTTGTCTATTATATTTCAGAGATGCGTCTCATGGAGTTCCCGTCTACCAAATTTCTTTGAAAGATTGTTTCTCTGCAATACAAAAAGCTCATATGCTTGGGTTTTTTCGATTTGATGACTTTGATGTTGGAGAATATGAATTTCTCGAGGTAGTTTTGATATTTTTATTCCAACCCTCTGTTTTTAATCATTTAATGAAAAAAATTTGGTTTAAGTTTAAAAAAAAAGAAAAAAAAATAATATGAGAAAGTCGAAAAGTACCTAGTGTGGATAATTCTTAAGTCTTAACATCAGATAAAATCAAGAAAAAATAGGTAAAGTTTTGATTCTATGGAAGCAAAAATAAATGTTTGATGACGATGATCACCTCAGGGCTTCCACTTAAATTCTTCAAGCCGCGGTAAAAATTAGGATTGGTTGGCCCCATTTTCATTCTTTCAAATAGGAGTTTAAAGGGAAATTTTTGTAGAGCAAAGGTACTGGCTCCCTTGAGAGGACAGGCTCAGTCTTGGATTGTCCAAGTAGAGGCCCTGTACCACCAACTTAATAGAATCAAAATCACCATTGATTTAGCTGTTTCATTAGTAAATAAACAATTATAAAAAATAATCAAACAACATAAACAAAATGTCAGTACTTATTATTAAACGGAATAGTCAAATCCCCTGATACCAACAAAGCTGGAATGATGAATTAAAAATTGCAACAAATTTGCTGAAAGAAATAGTAATCCCACATGAAAAGCAGTGCTGTTTTCTCTCTAAAAATATAAACTTTATCATTCTTTAAGTTCTAAATTGTTGCGGTTTCAAGTTTCTGTTTCCATGTTGAAACAATTCCATTCTAACTCTATTCTTGGTCAAATTCTCCAAAAGCAAAATCATTCCAATTCCTCCTATGTAATCAAAAAACTTTGAACTATATTTTAATCCTGATTCTTATCCTTTTCAGCGAGTGGAAAATGGAGATTTAAACTGGATCGTTCCTCAGAAGTTTATTGCTTTTTGTGGCCCTCATGCTCGCAGCAGAATAGAAAATGGTAATAAACTAATAATCAGTGTTCATGGCTAAAATTTTATCCTTTTTGACCTTGCTACTTGTTTTGTAAGAAATAATTTTTTTTTGCTGAAATAAAGAGTGAGAGAAGTCTTCAAATCACAGGTTGGAAATCTCCGCTTTATCCAATGAATTAGTTAAGGAATATGGTTCAGTTTAGAGTTTCTGTATATGAAAGAGTCTCGCCACGTGAAGAATGAAGAAGAAGAAGAATGTAAAGGACGCCTCCACTCTGATTGGTTGGATTCGCTGAGGAGGCGTTCCAACGGTCATCTTATGGAGGAATAACTCAGAGGACGCCTCCTTGAGCTCCATGACAGCCTGAAATCCAGCAGCCAGTCAGAATTGATACCCCGAATGGCGAGACTCCTTGATATACAGGGACTCTAGCCCTTATTTGCGCCGTCACACCCCTGAGGCACATAAAATATTTCCTCCATTTTGAATTCTTAAAGTTAAAATATCATTTTTTTCTATGTCGTCATCCCTCCGGCACATATTGAGGAAAAGTTTCGATTTTCACCGAAGTCTGAAAAAGCAAGGCCCCACGTTGGGCGCCATCTGAGCATTAGAAAACATTTAACCGTTTGACCTTGATTTGCTCCCTTTACTGGCCCATGTTAAATTCAGTACTTTGCAGATCTCTTGGGCGCAAAAATTAATGCTAGGGATTTGTTCACTATTTTTCCCTTTCATTTTGAGTCAAAATCAATTGAAAAATCATGTTTCCAAACAGAAAAAAAAAAAAAAAATTGCGCAGTAAAGGGCTAGTTCAGTTTATTACTGCGTATTTTCCTTTTTAAATTTCAAAATTTAGGTTTTTGATCCTATACAAACCATAATAGTTCAGTTTGCCCATGAATTTGTGTCTGTTTGAATAACCGTGCGTAAGTAAATCGCTGTCTTTTAACAAGTTATTAATTTTCTTTTTCAGGCTATCATTTACATTGTCCGGAGTCTTATTTTAGTTATTTCAGAAGAAATAATGTGACAACTGTTGTTCGTCTGAATAAGAAATTATATGAGGCCAGTCGTTTCAATAATGGTGGTTTTGATCATAAAGACTTATATTTCCTAGATGGTAGCACTCCAAGTGATACAATCCTAAAGCAGTTTCTCAGCATCGCGGAAAATGCATCAGGAGCAATAGCTGTTCATTGTAAAGGTAACCCAGCAATCCAAATCAATCCTTATTCCTTTTTAATGTTTTGACGGAAAGTTACTTATACATTTATAGATATGGCTCAATATTCTGTGTTTAATGAAGAGCAGTTAAAAAACAAATTTTATTATAAGGTTTGGGTAAAGACAACGGTTTTGCATTTTATTATCTCACCGGAACTGTTTGTTCGGCAACGATGGATGACACTGATTGAACCTCGGACTTTGTACCCAATGTACCCATTTGTACAACAACAAACAATGCTCCTGATTGCCTGGAAATGATTTTGTTGACTTTGGGGTTTGGTATCCTCTAAAAAGTTCTTAACTTCAAATCTTCACCAGAACCTCATAATAAAATTGCTGGCTGTGATACAAGCAGGCATTCTGATGGGACCTAAAAGATAACAGATTCTTTGTTGCAACAATTACGTGTATTTTATGTTTGTAAAGCCAAAAGACTATGGACTTACCAGTTTTTATAATGATTTTGATCCCTTCGGTAGTAGGGGTTTTACTGTGCGATGCTATTTTATTTTATAAAATCTTCCCAAAAATGTGCCATATTTATCTCATAAATAATGATGAATAAATAAAATCTTTGGTATTAATTTAATGTATCATGTATGCTTGGTCATAAATGCATTTATCATGTGAGTTTTTTCTTCAGCTTTGATAAGTTGTGTATAAATTTCATTATTTCACTGTAATGTCAAACTCTTGGAGGAAGTTTCTGAAAAGAGTTTACAATCGATTGGTATCTGTTTTTTTGAAAATTTCATTTTCTTGCTCTGTCTAAGCTCAAAGAATTATTATTGTGAATTTGAAAAGAAAATAAAGGAAACTTACCTCTTACCATTTCTGGATGTTCCATGAATCTCAGCCCCTTGAACCTCGTAACCAATTTTTTATTTTTTTGTAATGTCTTGTTTGTATTGGGCCATATCCTCAAGATTGCCAATTAGATCCAAAGTAGCAGAAAACATTTTTCTTGACTTTCCTGGAAAATTCGTTTTTGTCACATCCAAAAATGCATTAATCATTAGCAAATTTTTCCTCTAAAGTAGGCCTGGAATGGGTAATGCAAATTCCAAAAAAACTTTCCTCAAAAGATTTTCTTGAAATTTTATTAAAATATACCACTGAGTTTTTTCACCCTTGCAACAACGATAAAAGAAACGAACATTTTGTCTTCAAGATGAATGAATGTGAGCCTCTGGTCAATATTATGTACATTAACGATTAATGAAAGCATTCAGTAGAGTGTTAAAATATTTTTGTGTTTTTTTTTCAGCTGGTTTAGGGCGAACAGGTTCGCTGATCGGATGTTACATGATGAAACATTACAGATTCACGGTGCATGAGACGATAGCGTGGATCAGGATTTGTCGGCCAGGCTCCATCATTGGACACCAGCAGCAGTGGTTGTCTGAGTAAGTTTCAACTCACCTTTTCCTGTTTCTGTCCTCTTCAGTGTTACCAGATCTAACAGCTTCAGATCTTTGCATCAAAGATTCAAAGATTTCAAACTTAAATTTAAAAACTTCAATCCTAAATTCAAAGATTCCGTAAAATTGTGATTTTTAGTCAGGGGTGCATAATGTGGGAAGTTTCACGAGATCTGGGACTTTTTCCTTGCAGGATTTTTGAAAAATGTCCTCACATTAATCTGAAAAGTGATAACTATTTTTTTTCTTTACCTCCTTGTGTGCCCTAGGTGTATCCTTCCCATTTTTAAGAGTGTCACCGTATCTCTCCTCTTTCCTATTCTTTGTTTTGAGAATACTTTGATTGATTTTCCTCCCTCTTTCTTTATCCAGTTCAGTCGTTCGCTGTGAAATATCAGCATAACGAACTACGAAGTTTGGGCGGCTGGACTTTAATACTACTACTATAACTACTACTACTGCTATTTTTTTTTTTTTGGGCTTATTTTAACACTGCATTAACGCAACTTCTCTGCTTTCTTCAAAATTTTAAGGCCATTTTCCAGAATAAATCTCATTGCTTTAAAAAAAAAAAAAAAAAAAAAAAAAAAAAATCCTCAAAGTCCCTAAAAAGTCCTCACTTTCAGGCATTCTGTAGATTGCTAGATAGGGTTACATTTTGCACCCTTGTCTCTAGTTCCAATCAATTCTGTAAACTTTACACTTTGAAAGCAAAGAACATTTTGAACCCCTGATGTGGGGAAGACTTTCTTAATTCAAGTGAAAAGAGTATGCCTGCATTGCCTCAAAGGAAATGCCCCACTACCGTTCAATTTGTAGTTTTCTCCCAATTAAATTGTCTGAGAGAGATTTTAAGAAAGCTCTGAGGGAAGAGTGAGTTATTCCAAGAAGTGGGTTTCTCATTTTACGGTACAATCATCAAAGTGTATTTGTATTCATCCTTTGAAGAATCACTTGAATCATCAAGATTCTAATCAATCGTTCTCACTAATGTGTTTCAGTAAGGAATCCCTGATGTGGGTCCAAGGAGACAACCTCAGGTATAATCAGAAAGGAAACCCCAACATATTTCCGTACCACAAGTACGGAGTTTACAGTATTAAACTGAACGCGGTCAAGAACTGGCAAAAAGTGGAACTGACTGTTGACAAACTAATAAAACCAACAGACTCTGTCGCTCGAATCATGCACAAAGTAGATATTATGAAATTGAATGATTTAAAACAAGAAACGGACGATAAGATAGCGAAAATTCGAAACTCCAAGGTATGACATGTCTTCACTCACTGATTACATTTTCTTGTGCATTTTATTGCTGTATTCTCTGCTGTAAGTTTATCTATTTCCCTCATTATGGGGCTCTTGCAAACTTTTGCTGTAAGCAAATGTATAGTTCAATCTGATATAAAAACCAGCAAAAATCACACTAAGGAAGTCTAAAATTTAGTAATAAACTCACATAACTACTAAATCGGCAAGTTAGTAATGGCGGTTCAAGGCAGGTATCATGGGATATTCCTGTCTATTATGTCACATTCTCTACAGGAACACAAAGATACGTCTCAATTTAGATAGGAATCTCCCATGATACCTGCGTCCCTCTACCATTAAACCCGATTCTGTGAGTGAATTTCTAGATTTTTAGTGTATGCATCGTCATTTTTACAGGTTTTTATGCAAGAACCAACTTTTCATTCCCCTATAGCAAAAGTTTGTAAAAGCCCCATTCCTTTTTTTTTTTTATTTATGTTTGTTTTGCATCTTTTCTCATAGCTCATTTATAAAACCAAATTTTTATCAGAACAATCATTAAAGGTGCTTCTGAATTCTCTGTTGCGCATTGCTCAATATCTCACCATTAAGTTTGCGTTTGATTTTTTTTTCCTACAGAACTTATCATCAAATTGGAACTGGGTACAAAACCCTTCGTCGCCACCCTCTTGGAAAGGTCTAGAACCGAAAACAACATCAAGTATCTTGACGCAAGGAGACAAATTGAATCAAATTAAACATCTCCGAAGGGTTCCAAGGACTCTTCTAACCAGCTCTGTGACGTAAGTTTTTGTACCGTTGATTTGATTTTCGACTTTTTTGTTGCCGGACTTGGTTAAAAAAAGATAGCTTTTGTGACAAAAGACAGACACAAAATATTCTTAAAAGTTTTTCTTAACCAAAGTTCATATTTCGTAAGGGTATTTCCTTCTTCATTTTGACACTCCTGCAAATCTAGGGTGCATATTGTACGTGGATAAGTACAGTACACGTGTTTAATTAAATTACAGCATTTTTCTTCTGCAAAAAATACTTCAAACTTTAAGTATACCAATAATTTAAAAATGATTTCAGATCTAACAATAGTGGAATATTTAAGGAAATGGAATATCAAGTAGGAAATACCCTTACAAAATATTGTTAAAAGTTTTTCTTAACCAACGTTAATATTTCGTAAGGGTATTTCCTTCTTCATTTTGACACTCCTGCAAATCTAGGGTGCATATTGTACTTGGATGAGTACAGTACACATGTTTAATTAAATTACAGCATTTTTCTTCTGCAAAAAATACTTCAAACTTTAAGTATACCAATAATTTAAAAATGATTTCAGATCTAACAATAATGGAATATCAGCAAGAAATAAAACACTCACTGTTAGAAACAATGGAAATGTAAATGAATCCAATGTCGTTCTTCCATCTAAAGTTCCGAAAGTTAGTAATTTAGGGGTTGACATCCTAACTTCGAGCGGTGGGCCACGGAGAATGATTAGACCAACTGTATCATCAACGAATAAAAGGTAAAATTTTGTATTTTTTTTCTCTGACTTATTTCTTACTTCTTTGTTTTTCTGATCTAAATCCATTCTACTTGTTGTTTACAAGTTCAAACAGACATTAGTGATACGTAGTTATCAATTGGTAAGAGCTGATGCCTTCTGACAAAGGGTTAAGTCGGTCCTTCCCAAAATTGATTCAGCCCAGAGACGACAGAGGGAGGGCACTACCTATCTCGCCCATAGTGGCAACTTTTTTTTGGGGTAGCAACAAAGCAACGTCCAACGGCTCCTATGTGGACTGTTGAGTGAAGAGGTTGATGTCAGTAGCCAATCTGGCCAATCAGAACCAAACATCAATGTTTTGGTCGTTGGTCAACAATCCATGTAGAAGCCGTCGTTGGATGTTGTTCCCTATGTTATTTTGTTGAGTCTGTAAAAATAAAATCGTTCACTGCACAATTGGCTAGTACATGGTCTCTATTGTCTTTGATTCAGCCCTACGTACTATGGATTTGTCAAAAGTCAAAAGAAATAAAAAAAAAATTTAATGGGT
>VMOF01000111.1:48546958-48591489 GCA_011764245.1 Trialeurodes vaporariorum
TGAGACGTGAATTCCTCAAAACCTTTTTCAATATCTTTAGTTAAAAGGATTCAACTAGATTTAAAGGTATTAAATTCTACGGGAAGAATATGCAGGATTTTACAAACTAAAATCAAATCAGGAAGGGAATTGTCACCTTTTGCATCTAGCCCTCCGTTCAGCTCAGTCCACAGACTTTTTTTAATTTAGCAACGTGTGTAGAGACACCCTCCTCCGGTTTCCAAGAAAAAGAGAAGAAATCCGAGCCAATTTTAAGAATTTGATTTTTTGAGGTGGCTTCAAATAGCATTTTAAGCGCCTCCCAGGAATCCATTCCACTGCCGTCGCGTCCTTGCGTCCTTGATTTTGTGATAGACATTATCCGTAACACAACTAGCAATCATTGATTTTGCAAAGCTATTTCCTTTCCTGAAAAAACTTTCTTTTTTAAATACTTCCTGACAACTTCTTCATCAGCGCCCTCCGAAGGCTTCTCAGTTTGTTCCAAAAATCCATCAATAGCTGCACCTTCATGGTAATCTAAGAAATCTCTAATTTTTCTCTTCCAAATGGACCAGTCACGGCAGTCAGCCTCACCAGCCAAAGGCTTCATATGTTTTGCCAAATCCATATTGCACAAAAACAATCACAACACTACGCGAGATACCACAGTCACGAGAACCTTTATGGGACGCGTTCTGGGCCCATAACCAATTAGATTCATTTGATTTTATGGACGTATCAAAAAAGACTTGTAATGACTGGAAGTACCAATTTTCAAGTAATTACATAAGTTAAGAAAAATTAACAAAAAGGAAAACAAAGATACCAGCTGATGCAGTGTTGTCAAGTTTCTTTTATAAATTTTCTTCAACAGATGGAGGTATACACCCTACCGTTTTTAGAGCAAACATTTATTCTCACCATAGTTTGCAAACTTCATTCTTCATCGCCACCGGCCTCTGAATCATCAAGCTTCTCTCGCTCTTTCTCAAAGTATCTTTTTTCAAATCTTATGCACCTTTTCCATGCGTCCCTTCCATTTTTGAACCAAAATCTTCTTGAATTCCTCCTTAGGGATGCTTTTGAAGAATTTCTGAACTTCATTCAGGATTGCTGCCCGTCTTTCAAATCGCTTCCCGTGGAGAGCTTTCTTTAATTCCGGGAATAGCCAGAAATCGCAGGGAGCCAAATCCAGAATATAAGGTGGATATCTAGTTTTTTCAACTTACAACTTGTTAGATCGTCTTCGACGTTGTCTAGTCGTTTTTGTTGTGAATAGAGCCCCTGAAAAGTTTAACTGGCTAATTCTAAAATGACAAAAAATGCTCTAAAAACGGTAGGGTGTTTTGTTACATTCTATGATCAAGCTGCCATAACTTGGTCATTTTTAGTTCAAATAAGCTGATTTTGGTCTCAATTGATTGATTTCTACTCCTTCTTTCGAATGAGACTAACTTTAGCTAAATAAATTGCCTCGTTTTTGAGTTACAGCGTCATGCCGGATATTTACGAGACAGCCTTTATGTGTTTGCGTGTTCTTGAATATTTGAAAATGAGTTCAAAATGTTGCTGGATAAAAATTAGTGCAAGTTTTCATTGCAGAAAGTATCTCCTTTGAAGATCTTTATATATCTCATTTGTATTATTTTGCCGGGTTTTGCCCGGAATGTATTTAAAAATACCATTTTCTATTTATCAAATGCCTAAAATTTGATATTTTTACACTTTTTTACAGTCTTTAATGAGCTATATAGAATGGTCTTAAATGCATGAGAAAAAAATGTCGGTATAAATGTGAAGTGCACACATTCACAAACATCAATCAAAATTGCCGAAATGAGACGATGCACCAATGCTTGTTCTTGATGGAAAATGTTTACCAAGTAATAATTGAGCCCCGAGCGGTGAAAAATAGAGGGTGACTTGGACGCTCACTTCCATGATGTCCTATTGACAGTAGATCAACTTTGGGGTCCTGACGCATCTACGACGGTCTCTTAGTATGCTGTAGGGCGGTTGCTTATCACTAAAAAACTGAAAATATTTTTATTTTTAGATGAAATTTTAATTCTGGGTTTTTAGCCAGGTTTTTTAGGCAACTACTAGTATGTGCGACTTTACCCTCAAGGAAAAGCTGAATTGGCGCCACTAGATTCGCGAAATGGAGAGAGACGACGACGCGACGCACATCACTCCTTTTTCGTCTGCCCGCGGTAAGCCGAGGAAAGAGGCAGAGTAGACAGGAAGTCAGAAGAGGTAAGCAGCGAAAACATGAGACAGAATATGCTGAGCGGCGCACTATATGTCAGAATGCACATTTAACTACCATAAAGTCAAAAAATGAAGTAAAAATAATGTGAAATCTGGCAACGCTAGTCAATACTAGATAGTTTGAAGACAAGCTAAGCAAAATAAGAGCAACTTTGGACATCTAATTAAAGAATTACGGGCCTCCAAAGGAATGCACACGGACGGCTCCCATCTTTTCGCCGGTGAACGATCATAATACAGTGATGTAATCATTTCATTGTAACTTTTTATTTTTTTTATTTTTATCAAATCGATTTCTTTGACCAGGCCATTGATCTTAAAGATATGACGAACAATTTGCTTTGCAAAAAATTAAATTTTAGCTTTATTATATGGTTTTCAGCTCGTGCTCAAAAACAGCGTTAATTTTAACGTGCATTTTCCTGAAAAGTCAAAAGTAATGGACTGCCAAAGTTTTTGTACCTATGCATTTATTCGCTAAAATGACTTTAGAACGTCCTTCCTTACATCTTTTACTATCGATCTACCAAATATCTCATCCGATTTCGTCCCCATCTGAGAGTAATGGTTTTTCTAAGTGTGCGCCTTCTGCGTTTAGATTTGATACAACGCAGCGGCCCACTATGGTACCGAACGCACTTTTCACTCCAGTTTGGCCTAGTAGGAGATGTTGAGTTGCGGGTTCTTTGGGCCGCTGATCACAAATTTGAAGTTTTGAATTTGAACAGTACCTTCCAATACATTTTAGGTCAATCTAGACTTTATGGTAGTTAAATGTGTATTCTGACACATAGTGCGGCGCGGCAGTGAGTGGTGGAACGTCAGGAGCTGCGTCAGATGATTGGTGAAGTCACCATGTGCTCGATTTCTCCAGGCATCGTTGTTGTTAGGTAATGAATTCGCGCAGCCATTTACCCCTATTATTTCCTGAATGAGACGCTGGTGCTTCTTTCAGGTGTCTATTGTCCTGGTCTCTGCATTTTTTAACATTTCCTTGGTAATGCAGAGGCAGAGGTAATGGTAGCAGCAACCGTTTACGGTTATCAGTTACTTTCTATCTGAATTGGAAAATCTGGCCTCTAGGAGATTTCCCTTGATACTGTAGGTTGGAGGAAAACTTGTATAAATGAATTCAACTCAATATTTTACTATACGCCACAAAACTGGCGCTCTTTATTGTTAGAATATGACCAGAAAATCGAAGCAGTCTAAAACCCACATCTCTTGAAGAGTTAGGGGTTGAGAATTGCCACTCCTTCAATGTTTGTCCTAAAAAATTATAAATTATTCAGCGATCCAATCTTTGAGTCTCAATGGCTCGATAAGATGTTAAAGGGCAAGAATTATTTAGCTGAGCCTGCAGATTAAGAGCTAATTCAGAGTGGATTGTTTTATTTTGAAACTTTCTATTTGAAAGTTTTGATGCTTAAAAAAATAGATCCTTAGATAGTAAATTCAAAAAAATTAATCGCTAAAGCATTGCCAAATTGATACTTCTTTCCAAACTCAGCGGTGGAATAGTATGCTCGATTGACACTCGTTCTCCTGGATAGAAAACACAAAGACAAATATTCAAATGCAAAAATTAAAATTTCTACCACGTTATATTACTAACTAATAAAACCTGCGTTTATGATTCCTGGCAGCATTTTTTTTTTTTTTTTAAATATTGAATTTGAATGTTTTAGTCCTTAATAGAGAGCTGTTCCAATAAAACGCAATTTTATCGCAAAAATTCTTCATAAAATACAAACATTTCCTCAAACTAAAGTCTCAGTTTCGTAAATATGTGAGATTATCTTTAGAATAGGGTAACCAAGTCTATGGGGTGGTATACGAGTGTATTTTTGGAGAACAGAACAAAGAATAAGATTCAAAATCTGAATTCAAAAACCCAACACTTCCGAAAACTTCAAAATGTTTTTGCAGACTTCTTCTTTCAGGGTACTACTGACAAGTAAAAATGTACAATTAGTAACTTTATCTAAAAGAAAACAAACCTCAAATTTAAATCAAGCTCGTCAAAATGAATTGGTTTTTCATCTCTCTGCTTGAAGACCACAAATACCATTCTATGGTTACCTGGTAAAGAGGATTAGTTAAAAAAAAAAAAAAAAAAAAAAAAAAATTAAAATATTTGATTAAAACCAAAGTACTGGTTCACTCGCAGACTTTTTTTTAACTTTTACAGGATATACAGAGTGGTCCAAAAGTCCCGGGACGGCTTCATAAATTTTGAACGGCTGCAGATAAAAAAACCAAACTTGGGGGATGTTTATAACTTAATAGGAACTACTTTTGGCGTACCCAAAAATTCCGGGGGGCGCCCGTTAAGGGGGGTTTCGGCCCTCAACTTAAAATTTTCAAATGGCAACCCCCATCTTGTGATACCTTGTTTGAAAGGAATTAAAATTCTTAGACTTAAAGCGCAGACCGCAGGTCAATATCGTTTTTATTTTTTGATGTATCGAAGGTCAAAGTTCAACTTAAACCCATTTTCAAAAAATCATTCCTACTTTTTGAAAAGTTGGAATTTAAAAAACTTGGAGTCCAAAATACTCCAAAAAGCAAGTTCTCAAAAAAATTTTTGGCGAGGACACAACTGTCGTCGAAAGTAGGTTTTAGAGCTCCCAAAAGTTTTTGACATTTTGACCCCTCAGGAGTGGATATCTAAAAACTTCCGTGTGACGACTCCTACCGAGCGATACATCGATGAAAAGGGCATAAAAAACTGAGCATTTTGGCGCAAATCGGAGGTCGATATCGTTTTTTTCATTCGAGATAATATCGATTGTTAAAGTTCGATATACAAAGTTCGATATCTCGAATGCGAAAAACGATATCGACCTCCGATTTGCGCCAAAATGCTCAGTTTTTTATGCCCTTTTCATTGATGTATCGCTCGGTAGGAGTCGTCAAACGGAAGTTTTTAGATATCCACTCCTGAGGGGCCAAAATGTCAAAAACTTTTGGGGGCTCTAAAACCTACTTTCGACTACAGTTGTGTCCTCGCCAAATTTTTTTTTGAGAACTTGCTTTTTGGAGTATTTTGGACTCCAAGTTTTTTAAATTCCAACTTTTCAAAAAGTAGGAATGATTTTTTGAAAATGGGTCCAAGTTGAACTTTGACCTTCGATATATCAAAAAATAAAAACGATATTGACCTGCGGTCTGCGCTTTAAGTCTAAGAATTTTAATTCCTTTCAAACAAGGTATCACAAGATGGGGGTTGCCATTTGAAAATTTTAAGTTGAGGGCCGAAACCCCCCTTAACGGGCGCCTCCCGGTATTTTTGGGTACGCCAAAAAGTAGTTCCTATTAAGTTATAAACATCCCCCAAGTTTGGTTTTTTTATCCGCAGCCGTTTAAAAGTTATGAAGCCATCCCGGGAATTTTGGACCACCCTGCATGTATAAAAACTCGACTGTATCCGAGTTCCTTCCGGCCAACTAATTTTGCAAAGACTCCGAACCGAATTGCACCCTATGCCACACACTCTGGCACCCGAATTACATCCTACTGTCAATCTCTTGGAGAAATGCGATGTGGACTCAGAAAGATTTGGTTGGTTAAATAAAGCTTGGGATTACTTAATAATCAAACGATAAAAGAAACGGCAGGTTTAGAGACGACCATGCTTACGGCTAATCAGGACAATGGTTTATTCACGATTAATTATACAGTAGAGTGCGCAGTGCTGACAATCTAGTCGGCAGCGCAGTATCAACTTTAGAAAAGACAGTTCACAAAATACAATACGCCTCCTTTATTTAGTATCGAAGTCGGATAAAAACATCTGAAGTTTGTATTCCAACCACTCAAAACAAACATCAAAATTGTGAAGTATCTACCTCTTAAGAGATTAACTTTACGCAACCAGCATCTTGATTTCGGTTCATCAAAACGTGTCTTCAACAAACCAAAAGATGAAAATGAAGAATGAAAGAAAGGGAGTTGTATAGGTAAAAAACAAGACTGCAGTCCGTGACGTATGCGCGTCACGCGAGTTTACCATAAAAACATCACGTTTCTAATTGAAAAAATGAAATCATGTTCCCAAATGCCCTCCTTGAAGGTCCTAAAAATGTATCAGGGACTCAAACGATTCTTTGGCCAAAAGAAAAGGACGCAGGTTTTGGCGTTTTTCGAAAAAATTAACCGTTCAACAGTTAAAGAGATCCACCCACTTCACATCTATTGTCCATCGTAATTTAAATTATGTTTTGGGTAAAATGAGAAAAGCTGTCGGTGAAATTTACAAAAGATAACTTTTTATCACAAATAATTGGAGTAACTGGACCAAAAGTACCGCTTTGAATACAATAAAGAGGTCCAGTGATTTTTATTATTTTAAGGTTTAGTAGGGTGTTTAGTTCGTTTCTGAATAGGCACTCTTTTTACCTCTTTTCAAGACGGCTCTTTAAATGATCATGAAATCGAAATCATTGATCGTTTCTGTTTTGACCTGAATAGGCACTCTTTTTACCTCTTTTCAAGACGGCTCATTAAATGATCATGAAATCGAAATCATTGATCGCTTCTGTTTTGACTGTATAAAAGGAATTTTCTTTGCAGTATTAGCGTATGATTAATGATTATGCTCACAAAATCTTTCCCTTTGTCCCAACGTTTCCGACCTGTAAAAAAGATGCAGTTTCGTTTTCATAGAATGCTCCTCTCATCTTTTTCAGTTTAATTTTTTTTTAATTTTGCTTTGCTGCAACTTAATGTGAGCTGTTTACGGATCACTGTTTTCTTGATACTAGTATGAAACCGTCGACCATATCCAATAAGTAGGGGTAAACAAGCTCTTTTGAACGTCATTTACCACGATTCAAGTATGTTTTTTCCGATTTAACAGTGCAACATTTATGACAGATTCAAACATGATAATGTGAATGAAAGAGAACAAAATTAGTTTGTGAAAAAGTACATAGTGTGGTTGCATTGGGAACACCAAATTCTTCCTGAGTTCACCTGTTTAGTGTGTACCCTATACTAACATGCCTGTCGACAAAAAACCTCGTAAATCTAGCCTCTTGACCGATTACCTAAACAAACTATATTAAACTATATAACTGTAACTATACTTCAAACTATAAAATGTTTGTATACCTTAATGATGATCACAAAATATGAAATATAAATTAAAAACAAATCATTGTTACTTCTGCATTATCTTACCAGGTGCATACTGCATGCCAGGTGGCTGGAAAGGAAAAATAATCTCCCCCGCGGATACGTTATTCTGAGGTATATTTCCCACAATCCAGTGCTGACTTTCTCTCTCCGTTGGTTCCTCTCGAGAGGGTACATCAAGACCTGGAATTTTTTTTTTTTTAAAAATGAACTTACATTTGGTTTTTATTATCTTACTGTGTTTTATGGACAAAATCGCGAGTTGAAACTCAACACCGATGGAGATAAAAAAAACTATAGATGAAAGCTGAGATTTTTATAAAAATCTGCCTTCAGTAGGCCACCTAAACTTATGCTGTTGGAAGTTTAATATAATTGATGTTTCCTACAAGGCCAGAAACTTGTTGAGTTCTAAAGTATCTAAGTCAATATCAATTTTTTTTGTATTGGACTCTTTTAAAAAGCATTCTCGGATGCTTACAGGTGGCCACCCACCAAAAACTTTTATTTAAAAAAAAAACCAAATGTCCACCTATTTTCAAGGCTTCTGCAATGCAAACTTTAAAAATAAACCTAAAGACGCAATATCGATTATTTCGTATACTTCTTCAAATGATGCAATAACTCAGAGTCATGGTTGACTAGAAATTAAGAATGTGTTACGCGATGTTCTAATGAAATGAAATACGTTGCTTTAATTGGTGCCGTTTACGAAGTCTTATGGCTGAAAACTCTCTTAGCTTTGGACTTGGAGATTGGAAAAATCCCTTTACCTCATGATAACCATGAATGCCCATTCATACATGGTAAAGAGTAAAGCCTGACAATGAAAGGACAAAAAACATTTCAACCAAATTTCGTTTTATTCACGACAATTTGGAAGGTTATACATTTAAATTGCTGTGCAATATTAACACTGATACCCATAAAGCAGGCCTCTTAACAAAATCTTTATGGGGGGACTACGTGAGATTAACAAGAAACGGTCCTCGCGTTGATTTGAAGCCTTGGAATTTAAAGAATGTTTTCCGATCGAGGTGCCACATCGGATGAAATGGGCAATGCAATCTTAGAATATGTTTGGAATATCCTTATAGTCTTCACTATATATTTAATCTGTAAAACTTAGAGAACTTTCCTCCGGCTTAGACAACTATGTTTGGAATTTAATGTTCTTCAAAATTATTATAAAAAGGGAGTTATTGAATGTAATATTTGATTCCGGAGAAGATCCCTATATCCGTCTTATTGGTAGCCGGAAATTCGATTCCTCCATTAGAGATGTCCCTTTAAAAGAATGGAACTCGTGTCTCAGTGTTTTTTGAAATTCGTATATGAACTTGAGTAATGCGAAGCTGATGGACCTTTTTTTTCCATTTATATTGACGTGCCTGTAGCTAATCAGTTATAAATCGAGTATCAGCCAATTGGGTTAGAAACTTGCAAAAATTACATTTTTTTGGTGCGAAGTCCTAATTCCGTCAACATTACTTAGCAGGTCACGAAAATCGCGACACACTGCCAATATTAGTATGTTTTCTTGCAATTGTTTATTGGTTTTTGGCTGCATGGGTAAGCACTGTGTTTCAGCCTATAGGAACTGACGAATTACTTCCCCCCAGTATAATCCTTCATTATTACACTTCTTTATATTATATCTCATATTTATTTAGCTGGGTCTCATTTTTTATGGTCTGATTAACTGGTTCTTCTCTTTCAAATTTCTGCCAGATAATTACCTAAAATTTACCTGTATAAACTAGGGAATAATAAGCGTTCTTGTCATAATCCCAGCGAAACTCAGTTGGAGGGGCTAGCGAGTCGACGTAATTCAGTGTTCCACCCATGTCTATCTTAAAATCATCGTAAAACACCTATGGAATAAAATACACAAAATAACTCAATCACTATCTATTTGTAGTGTTATATAAATATATATATATATATATATATATATATATATATATATATATATATATATATATATATATATATATATATATATATATATATATATATATATATGTCCCAGACCACCCGTGTAGGTACTTTTTCTCAAAAACGGCTGGGAGGAGAGAGCTGAAACAAAAAAAACCAGATAGGGAATTGACCCCAAAGAATTCAATGAAAATATTTTCAAAGCCCCCCGAGGCCCCCCGGGGGGGTTTTGGGGGGGTCGAAACACATTTTTCCATTTTTGGCGGGGAAAAGCCTATGAAAGGTACAAAAATAAGTTCAGATTCTGAAAGAGCAACTCATTGCTGACATTTTTACTCCTTTACTTTTTCCAGAAAACCCCAATTTTTGGGGTTATGGGCCCTTTTGGGGGAAATTTTCATTCGGCCACTGTGACCACACTATTCAATATTTTTCAAAAAACTGAAATCCATCTGAAAGAAGAGATCAAGACCTTTCGATTGATGTGCCACATAATACCTAAAAGTGAAAAATTAAGGCCCCCGCGAAGATTCCAAAATTTGGGGGTCTTTGGGCCCCCCCACGTAAAAAAAGTCAAATAGCAAGGTATAGCTTGTGATACATCGATCGAAAGCTCTCAAAGAGTAGAATAAGATGATGCAATTCAAAATCGTCAACAATCATTACTTTCAAAATGGCCGCCATTTGAAAATTTTGGGTGTTCAAAGGAAAGTCCTGGGAAAGGAGTCCAAAGATTAACGATACATAAATTAAAAGGCCTTAAAAAAAGCAAACGAATGGCGCAAACCGCAAATCAATCCGCCTCTTCTATCAAAAGTTATGACCGATTGAAACTTAAAGGGCTCAATAAGGCCTATTTAAGGCTGCTTAAATTTCAATCGGTCATAACTTTTGATTGAAGAGGCGGATTGATTTGCGGTTTGCGCCATTCGTTTGCTTGTTTTAAGGCCTTTTAATTTATGTATCGTTCATCTTTGGACTCCTTTCCCAGGACTTTCCTTTGAACACCCAAAATTTTCAAATGGCCGCCATTTTGAAAGTAATGATTGTAGACGATTTTGAATTGCGTCATCTTATTCTACTCTTTGAGAGCTTTTGATCGATGTATCACAAGCTATACCTTGCTATTTGACTTTTTTTACGTGGGGGGGCCCAAAGACCCCCAAATTTTGGAATCTTCGCGGGGGCCTTAATTTTTCACTTTTAGGTATTATGTGGCACATCAATCGAAAGGTCTTGATCTCTTCTTTCAGATAGATTTCAGTTTTTCGAAAAATATTGAATAGTTTGGTCACAGTGGCCGAATGAAAATTTCCCCCCAAAAGGGCCCATAACCCCAAAAATTGGGGTTTTCTGGAAAAAGTTAAAGGAGTAAAAATGTCGGCAATGAGTTGCTCTTTCAGAATCTGAACTTATTTTTGTACCTTTTATAGGCTTTTTCCCGCCAAAAATGGAAAAATGTGTTTAGAACCCCCCCAAAACCCCCCTGGGGGGCCTCGGGGGGCTTTGAAAATATTTTCATTGAATTCTTTGGGGTCAATTCCCTATCTGGTTTTTTTTGTTTCAGCTCTCTCCTCCCAGCCGTTTTTGAGAAAAAGTACCTACACGGGTGGTCTGGGACATATATATATATATATATATATATATATATATATATATATATATATATATATATATATATATATATATATATATATATATATATATATATATATATATATATATATATATATATATATATATATATATATATATATATATATATATACAGGGTGTTAAGTAAAATAGGTTCCACTCGAGGTATCTCGAAAACGGTTGCGAAATTAGAAAATCGCTCAAACACGTGTTCAATGATTTCGAGGGGGACACCTTCTAAGGGGGTCGCCAATTTTGCGGCCCCCTCCGGTGGGCCCCTAGGGGGGGCACCACCACCCTAAATCCAATACTTTAAATGGGGACCCCCCATTTTTTATTCGATGATTGAAAAGAAGACAAAATTCTAAGACTTTCAGCACAAACCGGAAGTCGATATCGTTTTTAGTTTTCGATATATCGAAGTTCAAAGTTCGATATGGACCCATTTTCAAAAATTCACAACTTCCTTTTAAATTATCCAAATTTAAAAAACTTTAGGTCCAAAATGTTCTACAGAGCAAGTACTTTTCAGAAAAAAATACAAACTTTCTGGAAAATTTACCAAAAGGGGGTTTCTGAGCCCCTAAATTTTGTTGAAAATTTAGAAATTTTCAGAGGCTGTAGAAAATAAACTACGTCAAATTTCAAAAAACGCTGAAACATGGGTTCGCTTATATTATAAGCCGAGCATTTTGGCGCAAACCGGAAGTCGATATCGTTGTTCGTTCTCGAGATCGAAATTATTCGAGCGAATTATTGAAATTTGATCAACATCGAACTTTGACCTTCGATATCTCGAGAACGAAAAACGATATTGACTTCTAATTTGCACCAAAATGTTTGGCTTGAGACGTGCTTTCAAACTATGTATCACACAATAGGCTCTTATGACATCGTCATTTCAAATTGTCAAATTTGGGGGGCCGGGATCCCTGCTCCCGCCCCCCCTGGGGGGCCTAAGAATTTTTGACCCCCTGAAAAGATGTTCCCCTTAAAATAAGCGAACCCATGTTTCAGCGTTTTTTGAAATTCGAAGTAGTTTTTTTTCTACAGCCTCTGAAAATTTCAAAATTTTCAAAAATATTTAGGGGCTCAGAAACCCCCTTCTGGTACATTTTTCAGAAAGTTTGTATTTTTTTCTGAAAAGTACTTGCTCTGTACAACATTTTGGACCTAAAGTTCTTTAAATTTGGATCATTTAAATGGAAGTTGTGAATTTTTGAAAACGGGTCCATATCGAACTTTGAACTTTGATGTATCGAAAACTAAAAACGATATCAACTTCCGGTTTGTGCTGAAAGTCTTAGAATTTTGTCTTCTTTTCAATCATCGAATAAAAAATGGTGGTCCCCATTTAAAGTATTGGATTTAGGGGGGTGGTGCCCCCCTAGGGGCCCCCCGGAGGGGGCCCTAAAATTGGGGACCCCCTTAGAAGGTGTCCCCCTCGAAATCATTGAACACGTGTTTGAGGGATTTTCTAATTTCGCAACCGTTTTCGAGATAACTTGAGTGGAACCTATTTTAATTAACACCCTGTATATATAATAACTAGGGAACTAGTTGGCTAGTAGATATTTAATTGATGATGAAAATAAGCTGAACAGCCATAACACGTTATTATCATTTAAAAAAAAGGAATATCAGGATAAAAATCCTGTGATAAATGATAATCACGTGTTATGGCTGTTCAGCTTATTTTCATCATCAATTTTATATATATATATATATATATATATATATATATATATATATATATATATATATATATATATATATATATATATATATATATATATATATATATATATATATATATATATATATATATAGACAAAGAAAGAACTTAAATGGAAATAAGGCCGCGAAACAATAAAATTAAAAAATCAAGACGTTTCAAAGGACTAACACCTCCTTTATCAATCGAAAATTAAAAAAACAAAAAAATATAAAATAAGAGTCATGCCATCACGATAACAACGGCCATGACTAAAGCTCAAACCACAAACAAGTTCTCATTTGAAGGAAAAGACTACACAGGCAAAGAATAGTATCAATCACCAGCTCTATCTGGACGAAAAAACTGGTGATAAGCAGAGCTTAATCTGGACACGTCTGCGCGGCAATTACAAACACTGCTCTCGTGTTTCAAGATTTCTATCATTTCAAGGAGATTTCTCGCGAAATCATTCCTCTTGAAACCTAAAATTTTCGCGCCATGGAAATCAAAAGTATGACCAAGAGAATTTTGATGATGGTGAAGAGCAGTTTTTTCATTTTGGTCATACTTGTGTCCATTAAATCTTTTACTCAGTATCTGTTTAGTTTGCCCGATGTAGCTCAATTCACAATCGTTGCACTTAATTGAATAAATTACAGAGGACATTTGGCTGCTATCAGTCTTAGATTTTAAAGGTGACAGTAAGAAACCGAGGTCATTATATCGCTTATGGAATTGAGCTACATTGGGCAAACTAAACAGATACTGAGTAAAAGATTTAATGGACACAAGTATGACCAAAATGAAAAAACTGCTCTTCACCATCATCAAAATTCTCTTGGTCATACTTTTGATTTCCATGGCGCGAAAATTTTAGGTTTCGAGAGGAATGATTTCGCGAGAAATCTCCTTGAAATGATAGAAATCTTGAAACACGCGAGCAGTGTTTGTAATTGCCGCGCAGACGTGTCCAGATTAAGCTCTGCTTATCACCAGTTTTTTCGTCCAGATAGAGCTGGTGATTGATACTATTCTTTGCCTGTGTAGTCTTTTCCTTCAAATGAGAACTTGTTTGTGGTTTGAGCTTTAGTCATGGCCGTTGTTATCGTGATGGCATGACTCTTATTTTATATTTTTTTGTTTTTTTAATTTTCGATTGATAAAGGAGGTGTTAGTCCTTTGAAACGTCTTGATTTTTTAATTTTATTGTTTCGCGGCCTTATTTCCATTTAAGTTCTTTCTTTGTCTATATATATATATATATATATATATATATATATATATATATATATATATATATATATATATATATATATATATATATATATATATATATATATATATATATATATATATATATATGTGTGTGTGTGTGTGTGTGTGTGTGTGTGTGTGTGTGTGTGTGTGTGTGTGTGTGTGTGTGTGTGTGTGTGTGTGTGTGTGTATAAAGAAAGAACTTAAATCGGCCCAACACATGGATAATAATAACAACTTAATTGGGAATAAGGCCGTGAAACAATAAAATTAAAAAAAACGAGACGTTTCGGAGGGCTAACACCTCCTTTATCAATCGAAAATTAAAAAATAAAAAAAATATGAACAAAGAGTCATGCCATCACGATGATAACGGCCATGACTAAGGCTCAAGCCACAAACAAGTATTTAATTGAGGAAAAGACTACACAAGCAAAGAAGATAATCAATCACCAGCTCCATCTGAACGAAAAAATTGGTGATAAGCAGAGCTTAATTTGGACACGTCTGCGCGGCAATTACAAACACTGCTCTCGTGTTTCAAGATTTCTATCATTTCAAGGAGATTTCTCGCAAAATCATTCCTCTCGAAACCCAAAATTTTCGCGCCATGGAAATCAAAAGTATGACCAAGAGAATTTTGATGATGGTGAGGAGCAGTTTTTTCATTTTGGTCATACTTGTGTCCATTCTCGTTTTTTTAATTTTATTGTTTCACGGCCTTATTCCCAATTAAGTTGTTATTATATATATATATATATATATATATATATATATATATATATATATATATATATATATATATATATATATATATATATATATATATATATATATATATATATATATATATATATATATATATATTTATTATATGTGATACATCGATCGGAAGCCCTCAAAAAGTAGAATAAGATGGCGCAATCCAAAATCCTCTACAATCATTACTTTCAAAATGGCGGCCATTTGAAAATTATGGGTGTTCAAAGGTAAGTCCTGGGAAAAGAGTCCGAGGTTGAACGATACATGGTTTGAAAGGCCTTAAAAAATGCAAACGAATGGCGCAAACCGCAAATCAATCCGCATCTTCAATAAAAAGTCATGGCCGATTGAAACTTAAAGGGCTCAATAAGGCCTATTTAAGGCTGCTTAAATTTCAATCGGCCATAACTTTTGATTGAAGAAGCGGATTGGTTTGAAATTTGCGCCATTCGTTTGCATTTTTTAAGGCCTTTCAAACCATGGATCGTTCAACCTCGGACTCTTTTCCCAGGACTTACCTTTGAACACTCATAATTTTCAAATGGCCGCCATTTTGAAAGTAATGATTGTAGAGGATTTTGGATTGCGCCATCTTATTCTACTTTTTGAGGGCTTCCGATTGATGTATCACAAGCCATACCTTGCTATTTGACTTGTTTTACGTGAGGGGGCCCAAAGACCCCCAAATTTTGGAATCTAAGTGGGGGCCTTAATTTTTCCTTTTAAGGTATTATGTGGCACATCAATCGAAAGGTCTTAATCTCTTCTTTCAGACTGTTTTTAGTTTTTGTAAAAATATTGAATAGTGTGAATACAGTGGCCGAATGAAAATTTCCCCCTAAAAGGGCCCATAACCCCAAAAATTGGGGTTTTCTGGAAAAATATACAGGAACAAAAATGTTGGCAATGAGTTGTTCTTTCAGGATCTGAACTTATTTTTGTACCTTTATTAGGCTTTTTCCCGCCAAAAATGGAAAAGTGTGTTTTGAACCCCCCCAAAACCCCCCAGGGGGGCCTCGGGGGGCTTTGAAAATATTTTCATTGAATTCTTTGGGGTCAATTCCCTATCTGACTTTTTTGTTTCAGCTCTCTACGCCCAGCCGTTTTCGAGAAAAAGTACCTATCCGGGTGGTCTGGTACACCCTTTACTGTCGCTCCAATTCAATTAAATCCTTAAAAAAGCTCATTTTCAACATCGATTTCTATTGCAATTCAGTTCAGCTGTGTGCTTGATAATTTCAGGGCCCCTCTCTTTAAAAATAGTGAAGTTAATAATGCCTCTCGTATTCGCTTGAGTAGGATTTTTTTATTATTATTATTATTATTGGGAGCAGGGGCCCCAGTGGGGGCCCACCGCAATGTGAGAACTGCGCAGGGACCTTATATCTACGTAACTGGCATTGGAATATAAGGCACTGGGGCCCCAGTCTCCATGTTAGCCTATGTAAGAATTTTACGGAAACTTCTACCTGGAAAACCTCTTTCTAAATCAAACTTGGCAAAAAGTTTATTTCCACCCAAAAAATGTTTTCTTGGTTCACTCTCAAATTAAACTCAGAAAACCCATAAAATCTTTGTTTTCCAGAGGTCAAATTTCAAATTTTTTCGGGGGAGGACCCCCGAACCCCCCGCAAGTCTGGGGGGTATTCCATACCCCCACACCCCCCGGTATATGGATGTGAAAAAAGTGGAAGCATCACTAAACCACACCCCCCGTCCTCCCATACCCCGAATAATCAATCACAAGCTGCACCACTTTTTAAATGCTTCCTTGCCACGATCTTTGGGGAGGCTGTTTTTTTTTTTGGAGCAAGCAGTAAGAAAAAATAAAAATAATAATATCGACAAGACCACGTACATGTATTTATTTATGGTTATAACAGTTAAAAAGAGCTGAAGTTTTCTTATTATGGCTATTGATAGTTAGGATATGGGGGCTTTACGCTGGTAGCCTACATTTTAGCTCAACTTACGGTATAAACAACTTTGATATTTATTATTTTTTCGTGTCCAAAAATTGCTCCAAAGTGCACCTGAGAGTGATTAAATTTGCAACACTTTCTGAGGAAGGACCCCCAGACCCTACTTTGGAGGGGGCTCCCCCACACCCCCAGGCACCTTCCCCAATTTTCGGGGGGCCCCCGAAATGCATCTTGCCCCGGGGCCCCCAGAGGTGTAGCTACTGCCCTGTATTTCACCCATTCAAAAAATTTACGGTGTTTGATTATGACGACAGTTGCATGCGAGCATGACATTAAAAATAGAGAATAGTAAACAAATGCGTATTTAAGGATGTGTGAGATTTGATGGGGGGGGGGGGGGGCACGATCATAGGAAAGTGCAGAGATCCTAAAAGAGAGTCTTGGTTATTCCCTTTCGGTTTGAAACGGCCAACACCACGGGAAGGTGAGGAACCTTCGTTAGCGATTTTTTTTTTGTTTTTTTTTTGTTTTGTTTTTGTTTTTTTGTTTTTTTTTTGTTTTTTTGTTTTTTTTTTCAAATTACCTTTATAATTAGCATTATCGTATCTTTGGCTAAAATTCAAAGGAGCTTCAACGTTTTGAGGCTCATAAATGAGTGGAATGTCTTACCTAATAATGTGGGGCTTTCTTTCGATACAACAGCTTCTAATTCTGGGTGGTTAAGAGATGCGTGCGTGTTGGTCGAAAGTTACCTTGAGAGGAAAATTTGTTACCTTGCTTGTCGACACCACATTCTAGAGCGAGTACAATGTGCTGCCTTTCAAGTTATTTTCGGCCCTACTTCAAGCCCAGATAATCCACTTTTTAAAACATTTAAGGATAAATGGGAATCCATCGATCAGGCCAAAGGTTAAAAACACTCAATATTAAGAGTCGCAAACTTATTAAACTGCGAGATTGGTCGATTTCCTTCCTTAAAGCTACTTTAAGTATATCGTCGGGTGATTTGTTAAGAGACGATTACCGAGAATTCGCGGAACTGATGATTATTTTGTTAGGAGAGACTCCACCTCGTGGGGTCCATTTTTTAAAGCCCGGTGCATACCATCATGCCAGGTGGATGGCCACTGTTATTTACACGGCCAAAATGTACCTATTGGACATATTCAGTGATCAGCTCGATTATGATGAGGACATGCTCCAAAAAATTAAAACAATTTGTCTGTTTAACTACCTTGTTTATTCAAAGGGCAAGAATGGTACTTAACCGAGGAAGTAGCAACTTTCGCTCTTTTCTCAAATAAAGCATCCATCGAGAATAAAAAAATTATTGTCGCAGCTCGAAAGAGGTATAAAACCGAAGAAACACTTCCCACAGGATCGCCTCCATTTCCTGACCTGAAAGTCACCACACAAATATCCTCTTTAATAGGAAATAATTCTGGAAATTAATTGGAAAAACAAAAAAACAAATAACAAAAACAAAAAAAACAAAAACAAAACAAAACAAAATGGCTAACGGACCTCACCTTCCCACGGTGTTGGCCGTTTCAAACCGAGAGGGAACCAAGAGTCTCTTTTAGGATCTCTGCACTTTCCTATGATCGTGCCCCCCCCCCCCCACATCACACCTCACACATCCTTAAATACGCATTTGTTTACTATTCTCTATTTTGAATGTCATGCTCGCATGCAACTGTCGTCATAATCAAACGCCGTAAATTTTTTGAATGGGTAAAATGAATGGCCGAATTTCATGGATTTCGTGTAGCTTGTAGCTATCTTTGGGGGGGGGGAGGCTAAGGGCCCTTGATCAGTAAGGCAATGACATTTTCGTAACATAATCGACTTAAATACTCTATTTCTATCGAAAAATCGTCATACATGTGGGAGACAGCGCATCAAACATGTCCAGGAATTATACGAAAAAAAGGCGATTTTCCGGAAAATGTGGCAACATTGGAGGCGATTCTGGAAGGGTTCCCCTTATCCCAGGGTGCTGAAATTTCACAGACGTCTTATTTTGGACCAAAAGAATGGGAAAACCTTGCCGGAGCTAAGTTCTGAGATACTTCGGTATTTTCGGAACGCCCTATTACTATACTTTATGCACACCCTGAATATTGAAGCGTCGTAAATGCTTGCTGAAAGTAGTAACAATTGCATGTGATTTTCGTGCTCTCTAAAGATCTACCTTCTAAAATAAAAATAATCGTTAGAAATGAATTTACCTCCAATTTTTGTGCAGCAGGACTCAGGAGTAAATCAGGAATGATCTCGTGAGCTTTCATAAGCCTTTCGATTTCACCAACAGAGCAGTGATCTCTGTCAGCTCCGACTAATGAAGAGGGCTGAACTAGTGGAAGCAAAAGCATACTTGTCAAATAGATCATGGCTCTAATGTCCTTTTCAAAAAAGAGGAGTTAGGTTGATGTTGAAACCCAATATGAATCAAAACTCGTCTTCACTGGATAAAAATGATGTATAGAATTCTTCCACTGCTAGATCGACGCAGCATCCCATTCAAAATATGTTTTATAGAACCAGTGCCGTGAGAGTTGGGTATTATGGGCAATTCTCTGTTGAAGTGTCGCTTTTGTGTACCTTGGCATTTTTTTGTCTAAATTTTCGGAAAAATTTGATTTTCATACATGATCGTACTTGGAAAAAACTTGCTTTAACTGAATCAAAAAGAAATTGGAGTATTTTCAACAGTTATGATGCCACCAGAGGCAGGCAGAAGGTGGAAATCTCACAGGTGTCCCCTGTCCCTAACCCTATGTCATGATGAAAGACCCCTCATCGCAGCAATAGAATTTGTTTAAAAATTCAAAACCAATGATTCTCATTCTTTTTGTATATCTGAGCTCCACAAAAAAAAAAAAAAAAAAAAAAAAAAAAAAAAAAAAAAAAAAACCTGCTTGCAAAAATATACCAAACAGGCTGAAAAATCGAACACTTTAAATTTTCACTGGGTTTCCGACTCACTTGTGTCCCCCCCCACTATTTGTCTGCCTACCGCTGAACAGAGGCGCTATATAACGGCCATTATTGTCAACATTCATTGTTTAAATCCCGTACGAAGTGTTATTTTACTATGTATACTATACTTATGATGGGTGATTATTTACGGAATGAGACATTTTTTATTTTATATACTTTTAGATTTATTACTTTCAATTCTACAAAGGGTATAGGCACACACGCAGGGACTTACATTCAGAGAGCAGATGAGTGATGGACAGATGTTCAAGTTGGGAACCAACCAACTTGAGAGCGCGAGTGCTGCTATCTATTTGCTAATGTCGTAACAAGGAAGTGCCAAAGCAGTGTAAAAATCTGCATAGTCAAAAACAGAATTGATGTCAAATAGTTTATTGAACTTAGTGCTGATTCGTTTCTGAGTGTGCTCACTTGTGTCCCTGCCTAAAAAATGGGAAGTGATCATAAAATTTCTGATTCCTTTGTGGAAAATATTCATAACCTAGTCCTAACGAAAATGACATGTCACCATTGATGACGAACATAACCTCACTTTCTATTTACCGGGAAAACGTGCAGAAACCTCACTTGTGTCCTCTCACTGATTTCCCTTATTCGTTGAAGGTACTCTAGAGAGGGAAGGGGACACAAGTGAGCCTTTTTCACTATATTTCTGCATAAATGTGATCCATGAGCAAGTAATGAATGAGAATCATAATATCTCTGTCTGATTAAAGCTTCTTTCCTTTATTCCAGAAATAAAGCATGGCTGAAGATCAGGCAGAAAACTTGTCAGCTGAACTTGACAGCAAAGGGCAAAGGAATATTTTGACCGGCCGCCATTTTGGATACAAGCATCTTATGGACGTCCGGTTTGCGCCATTCTCTTTATCTTCCCAAGACCTGTCGATTGGTTTATCACTCAATGGAGGGATTTTATTTCGGGGGGACGGTCCCCCACCCCCAAATCGTTTAATGGCCGACATTTTGGATAGACGCATCGTAGCAACTTCGGGTTTGCGTCGAATTCTTCCTTTTTTAAGACCTTTCGATTGTTGTGAAATTTGACTGTACTGTTTTACTTGCTCCTTTTTTTTATTTTTTTATTTAATTTTTTTATCCATTTTTATTTTAATTTTGTTTTATTTATTTATTTATTTATTTATTTATTTATTTATTTATTTATTTATTTATTTATTTATTTATTTATTTATTTATTTATTTATTTATTTATTTATTTATTTATTTATTTATTTATTTATTTATTTATTTATTTATTTATTTATTTATTTATTTATTTATTTATTTATTTATTTATTTATTTATTTATATTTATTTATTTATTTATTTTTATTTATTTACTTATTTCTCTATCTATGTTCTTTTTTTATTTATTTAATTACTTCAAGGGTTCCTGTGTCCTGGTAGAAAAAAACCTTTTAAGCCCTCAAGTCCTCAGTTTCAAATATTTTTCAAAGTTTTCAGTCATGGAACCGAGGACTCGAGAACTTTTTTCTGCCAAGGAGGTCAATTTACTTTAAATTTTAAGTGCTCTTAACGAAGGAGCATAAAGGTAGTTTCAGAAGAGTAGGCGCACCTAAACCGATAATCTTTGGAATTTGCCAACATCATTTCTGATATTTCTAAATAAATATGAATGAAAATGAAATTGAGAGTTCACTTTTCAGTGAGTAACACTTTAAAAGCCGAAAAATAAAGTCAGGGGTAAGTTCGATTTGATTTGAAGGAATTAAAGTTGAAAATTTGCCAAAGAGTATGGTTTAGGTGCGCCTACACTTCTGAAACGAGCTCTAGTGGGTATAGTCGTGCCAAATAAGTTCTCTAAATATTTCCTAAGCTTTGTTTTTCATTGGTTCATTTCATAATTCGTTCTATTCTTTAAATTTTTTTGTCAAATTATTTGTTTCAATAAAATTAAGGTATTGGTTTTTGTTACCTAACTGTCATCATTTCTAAGTTTCTCACTTCAGAGGTTTTTTCCTTCACCCCATGAACCTCTCATGGGTGTATTGGAGAGTTGTGGGTTGTTAGGGGAAGGAGTAGGGGAGGGCGGGGTGGGGTGGAGGGGGGAGGGGGTGGAGAGTAGTTAGGGGAGGGGAGAGTGGTGGGAGGGGAGAGGTGGAGGGAGGGGAGGGGTCCGGTGAAGAAGGGAAGGGGATCGAGGTTGCCCTGTAGATTCTTAAATAAACTTTTTCTTCTTCAAGTGTTCTGTTTTTTATTCATACCCTCCCCACTCTTTCTCTGCCCTCACCACCCTTATAAGAACGACCCGCATAAGACTTCAATGAACAACACAGTAAAAAAGTAATTAAAGAGTTTGAATGCAGACAGACAACTTTAAATTCTGTATCTCTTGACATTGCCTCACTATTGTCCCTTTCATCTCACTAGTGTACCCCTCTTTTATTTCTGCTGTCAGATCAGGTCAGATCTAAAAATTATTGTCTTCTTTGGAGGTATTTTACTACATTTAGTGGTGAAGTAAGTTCTAAAACTAAAATTTACGTTACATCTGGTCTTGTAAGAAAATAAGGCTGAAAAACAACTTCGTTTTTATCCTAAATTGTAAATATGATATTCTGCCACCTAAGAATTCAGCTTGTAAACGAAAAATTTTTGAAACGTTTTTTACAGAGTTGAAACAAGTGTTACTTTAAGTTCTTAGCACAAAAAACCGCTTGTAATTTGCAAATATGGATCAAGAAATCCAAAATACAAAAGAGGACACCAGTGAGGTAAAATTCAACAAAGCAATTTCTGCCGCTCTGGGGCTCTGGCCAAAATGTATGAAAACACAAACCACTTCCTAATCTCATTATTAGGGGATGTTATGTTTCGCAAAAGTATACCTGCCACCGCTTTCTTAAAAATTTATTTTTTGGAAATATGAGTTTCAAAAGCGACTCTTTAACAGAGAATTACCTATATTTTAGTTTAATAAAGAGATAACGATGAATTAATGGGGAGTAAAAGTCTGTAGGACTAAAATCTACTGATGTACCGGGTGTCACTATATCAGTATCACTAGATAACCGTCCAATTATTATTTGGAAGGACATCCGGTATTATAAGTTATCAAAAAAATCTGATATCTGGTCAGGCAGCCCACGTTTGCTTTTCTTTTGAAAATAGAGCTAGGTAGCGAAAAGGAAAAAGTACAAAGACGCATTTATCATAGTTTAACGATAATATTAAAAATAGTGAGAAACAAAAATGTTTAAGAATCACATGCATGATTTGCAAGCTGATTGTTTACTTTTCCGATGGTTTAGGCTGCCTATGAGTGTCACTAATGATCTACAGTGAGCTTCATTAATGTATTTTATAGTTTTTTGTTTGTTTCTTGTTTATTTTATTTTATTATATTGACTAATGTCCTAAATTTCCATAATGTAATTCCATTTTTTTTATTATTATTATTTTCTTGTATTTTTATTTTTTTTTTTTTTATTTTATTATAATTAATTATCAAGCCCCTTCATTTCCATGATGTACATTTTCATCGGCTCGCAATTTACGAATCAAAAAGTATTACTCAACGAAGAATACGCAAAGAAGGAATAAAAACAAAAAGGAACCAAAAAACTAATGATTGAATAGTACTTTTACTGCCCAAAGCTTCTTATCGAACTGGAGCAAAAATTAAATATACTGAGACCGACTTCCCGTTGTTAATAATCACTTTCCTTGATATTTAATTTATTTTTAATCTTGAAATAGTTTATAGCCAGCGTTTGTCCCAACTTGTACTTTTTGGCGAAGAAATTTATTGAAAAGTCAGTTCGTTTCAAATTGATATGCCTGCAAAATCAGAGGAAATTATGAGTTTACTGCATAGTAATCAAACATTTTGTCGATATTAAAAGATAATGAAAATAAATAGAATTTATTTCCAACTTTCTTCAAAATAAGGATCATTGAGGAGATCAGGGGTTTTAACATCATCAAAATAAAATCGATGCCATGCATGTTTTATTTTAGAACGCAGTGGCGCACCATGGCACCCCTAGTCAACAGTTTTTGTTGGTGCCAGTAAAATTTTGTTGGTGGTCAACAGAATTCTGTGGGTGCCAATACTTCTTGTGACCGATCAGTAAAAACTGTGCTGGCTGGCAGCCAACAGAATTTTTGATGATCGGACACAAGAAGTAATGGCACCAACAAAAGTTTGTTCGTGGCCAAAGAAGTTTTATTGATGACCAGTCAATATATCTTACGGGTGAAAGAAACTTTGTTGCTGGCCATTAATTTTTCAGTACTGTCCGGTAAATTTTTGCTATAACTCGCAAATATCAGGGTAAAATTCTTAGACTTTTGGTACAACCTGAAAGTCGATATCGTTTTTCATTTTTGATAAATCTAAGGTCGAAGTTCGATTCGATTTCTCTTTCCAAGTTCTTTCGAATGAGGTATCACATGATTAGGTTATCTTCTTTTTGGGGGTGGGCCCGCTCCTCCTAAATTTCAAATGGCAGCCATTTTTAATTGGCGCATCGGATCGACTTCGGGTGTGCGCAAAAATGTTTCTTTTTTACTACCTTTTAATTGATGTACTACTCGACCCCCTTTGCTATTTGAGTTTCTTGAGCTACAGTCCCTCAAACTCAAAAAAATTTTGGGGGCGAGGCCCCCCGATGTTTTTTTATTAAATGACAAAGTGTGATACATCGTTGGATAGAAGACGCTCTGTTGATTCAAAATATCTTTTGTTTTTGAAGAAATTCGAATTACAACTCGAGTTATGAGCCTCTAAAGTATAAGGGAGTTTTTTGGCCGCCATTTTGTTTAGGGGGTGCACCGAAAATCTGAAAAGACGAAAATGCTTTATTTTTTTAAGGTCTTTTGAATGACGAAAGAAAAAATACCCCTTGCTATTCAAAATATTCGAGAAATTGACATTTTGGAATTTTAGAGGGGGCTCCGCCCCTCTCGCAGGGGGGTTTTGGGTTTTTTGAATTTTTCCTAGCGTCCTATGAGAGCTTCGGGTAGTTCCTGAATTTTTCAGATTTTCGCGCCCTGCAAGACCTCATACAAAAAGTATAAACTCATTTCTCGGACACCCTGTATATGGAGTTTTCTTTTATTAATCCCCAATAGTATTCCTAACCCTTTTAATCAGTTAAACACTTTTTGATGGTGATCAATAATATTTTAATGGTGGATCAGCGGAATTCTGATGATGGTCAACAAAAACACTGAGAAATGGAACGCTGGTCGGTCAGCAACTTTGTTGGTCGCCAACAAAATTTTGTTGGCAACCAACAAATTTGCTGACCGATCAGTGTTCCATTTCTCAGTGTTTTTGCTGGTCGGCAAAAAAATTTTTTTACTAGGCGCATCCAGATTTTTTTTGGGGGGGGGGGCTAAAAAATGAAAGTTTCTTGAGCAATTTTTTTGACATTACAAAATTCAGATTGCAGCGTGTAGTTATAGACCAGCCCGGAAATTTACTCTGGGTGACTGGGATTGAGCCCAATAGCCGCTCCCATCGTTGCGCCCCATCGGTGGAACGCGGACGCTGATAATCGTCCATTTATACGCTGCTTTGCCTCATTCAGAATACCAAATTCAAGGAGCGGGTTAGAATTATATTATGAAGTTTGATGTGGGAAATAATAGTAAAATACCTGACTGTTTGGTCTGCCTCTTCAAAATGAATGAATCTATCGGAAGGTTGCTCAAAAAGTAGAAAAACGAATCGATGGAGACCTAAATAACAAGAGAATAAAATTAGTTCAGGATGGATTTTCCGTTTCTTTTGAAAAGATTTGCATTCGTAAGATTCTTGCGTCTATTTAATGTAATACATCGTTAGTAAATTCACTCGCCGTGCCCTTACTGGCGTCCAAGAAAAATACGCCAGTGCTTGGGATTTTACTCTTCGAATAATTTTGGTTCAAATTTTCTCTTTTTCGCTGAAAACCATTAATGTGGCCCATTTAAGCCGTTTAGAGAGTAAACCCGGGGAAATTAAAAATTCTACAAGTCCATTGTCAATAGATACACTTTTGGGGTAATTTTCGAAAATACCTCCAAAATTGGGATTTTTTCTTCCTCCTATTTTTGTTCTTGGATGTATTGCTAATTTATTTGATTACTTCAATGTGGCAGTTTTCTATTTTGTATGAATTGATGGATGGAAACAAAAATGGGGGGGGAGGGAAGTCATGAGAGAGTCAAAAAAGACTAGTAATGGCACGGGGTCGGACGGACCCTCCTACACTTTGTCACATTCCTAGATGCGCGCTACCGGCAGGATCATGTTTTAACTTGGACAGAGTGTAGATTGACTCGTAGAACGAAAGGACTCTTTAATTGCGATAAGTATAATTGTTTGACACCTGGAGTCAGTAGGACCCGGACCCCGCGCCAGTAACGACGGACTAATATAACTACACTCATATTTAAGTCGTTTTCCTTTGGTACATTGGTACATCGTTTAAAATATCAAAGTAGCTGCGATCAATAAAAAAAAAAAAAAGTAAAAAAGAGGAAAAAGTTCAAGTAAAGTAAACTACATCACTTACATAAAATCACCACATCATAATTACCATATAATAATCAGCATATCATCCTGAATAAAGCGTAGTCTAAATGCCTATTATTAGCAAATAAAATGTGATTTTATCAAGAAAATATGAGTAGGGGTAAAATACCGGTTTGAGCACAGCGATGGATTTAGCATGGGGATTTAAGCGCAGCGTTGGATTTGAGTGCGTACAGGGTGTTTCACATAACCTGCTCACTATGGTTTTCTTGAAAGGTTGACCATAAAAAAATCGGAAAAATCGGTTTCCTACTAACTCGGACCTGAAGTTTCATTTAAAAATACTGCCACAACCCAAAATTTGGTTTTTGGGGGGTTTTCAGGGGGGCACCCGGGCACCCCCCTAATCTCGAAATTTTCAAATGGCAACCCCCATCTTGTGATACCTTTTTTAAAAGGGCGTAAAATTCTAAGCATTTTGGCTTAAACTGGAAGTCGATATCTTTTTTCGTGTTCGAGATATCGAAGGTCGAAGTTCGATATTGAACCAATTTTTGAAATTTCTTAACTCCTACATAAAGAGTCGTAAAACAAAACACTGCACAGATAAAATGATCTACTTGAAGAATACTTTCAAGAAAGAAATACGAATCTACGGTCAAACAAACCGGAAGTAGACTTTTAGGCACCTTAACATTTTTGGCGGGAAAACGCCCATTCCTCAAAATTTTCAAATGGCAACCTCAATCTTTTATTACGTCATTCGAAAAGGCGTAAAAAGTTGTGCATTTTGGCGCAATCAAAAGTCCGATATCATTTTTCTAATTCGATATATCAAAAATCGAAGTTCGATTTGGACCATTTTTCGACCCTGTGAAAGATGGATCCTATCGTGTGCTACATCATTCGAAAGCACTTAAAAAACCAAGCATTTCAGCGCAAACCGGAAGTCAATAGCTTTTTATGCGGTCGAGATATCGCAAGTCAAAGTTTAGTTTCCGATTTGGGGCTACCATAAACTTTGACTTGCGATATCTCGACCGCATAAAAAGCTATTGACTTCCAGTTTGCGCTGAAATGCTTGGTTTTTTAATTGCTTTCGAATGATGTAGCACACGATAGGATCCATGTTTCACAGGGTCAAAAAATGGTCCAAATCGAACTTCGATTTTCGATATATCGAATTAGAAAAATGATATCGGACTTTTGATTGCGCCAAAATGCACAAATTTTTACGCCTTTTCGAATGACGTAATAAAAGATTGGGGTTGCCATTTGAAAATTTTGAGGAATGGGCGTTTTCCCGCCAAAAATGTTAAGGTGTCTAAAAGTCTACTTCCGGTTTGTTTAACCGTAGATTCGTATTTTTTTCTTGAAAGTACTCTTCAAGTAGATCATTTTACATGTGCAGTTGTTTTTGTTTTACGACTCTTTTTGTAGGAGTTAAGAATTTTCAAAAATTGGTTCAATATCGAACTTCGACCTTCGATATCTCGAACACGAAAAAAGATATCGACTCCAGTTTAAGCCAAAATGCTTAGAATTTGACGCCCTTTTAAATGAGGTATCACAAGATGGGGGTTGTCATTTGAAAATTTCGAGATTAGGGGGGTGCCCCCCCTGCAAACCCCTCAAAAACCAAATTTTGGGTTGTGACAGTATTTTTAAATGAAACTTCAGGTCCGAGTTAGTAGGAAACCGATTTTTCCCGATTTTTTTATGGTCAACCTTTCAAGAAAACCAAAGTGAGCAGGTTATGTGAAACACCCTGTATGATGGGTGTATTAAGATTCTACGTTTATTCTATCGATCGATTAACCGATAGATGGATTGTTTGCGATAAGGAAGGCGGGGAGGGGGCGCTCGTGAGAATGTCACCAGGACCCGTACAATGTATCGAAGTAAGGTTTCGAGTTTGTCGGATTGCATAGAATATAAAGGAAAGAAGGTTCGATCTATCGAAAGTTTATGAGGGAGGGGGAGGGGTTAAAACGCACCGAGTACAAGCACTTAAGTCTCCCTTGATCGTTCAAAGAGGAAGCGTATGAAAATGGACGGATAAAATTTGACCAATGGCAGATAAGCAAATCGATACATCGAACTTTGCGGTTTGATGTATCGAACAGGAGGAAACGAAAAATTGGACATTTAAGAGGGGAAAAAATTCTCACCAGTTCCAGCACGAATTGATTAGAAATGAAGAAAGCTACACTTCGTGCGTAAGCAAATAGACTTAAAAAATAATTACTGGTTGATTTTGAACCACAGGGAAGGAGCACATCATGAACGGGGGCGCGACGTGAAAAGAATAGAGCAAAGCCATATCGCGGTAGCATTACGCACTGGTTGAATACAGAATAATCATGACGAGTCACATCCGTTCTGAGTTAGCTTTCGAGTGAAGGAACAGGCGATTCCTTTCACACGCCACCAACGAAAGGAATGCGATTTGTAGGAATACGCAGGGGCCTCAGCCACCGACTAAGCGGTTTTATCGCCGTTGGAATGCAGGAAAACCAACCGACATCACAATTCCACCGGACCTCTCGGGAGCAAAATTTGCAGCTGCGTCGGTGTCTGGTTACATCCTGTCGGAATAGGCTTCATCCTTGATTCTCACACTAAGGACTCAAATTGTGGGAACAGCCTCCATCTTTGAGATCCCAGGACTCGCTCATAAAAGAGAATTCCAGGGTCCACAGACCGTCATTCGCTACTCTTCGACTTCGATCAGTAAACAGTCTCCAATATTCGCTCTTTCAATCCCGCGGAAGTGTTTAAACCAAGTGTTTTTTTTTTTTTTTAATTAATTTTCAACTCCAACGCCTAGTGCAAGTGAAAATATTTTTTTCAAGTGACAGTATTTTCCAAAGTGAAATAAAACTTTTTATACCGTAGGGAAAAGCCACTCTAACAATTTTAGTTTTCGCTGAATCTCCGACATTTATTCGTTCCAGTTTACTTGAGGTAAGTCAAAAAGAAAATTCCCACGTTAAATTTACCAATCCTTCAATTTCTACATACAATTTTATATCTCGGGGTTTCAATTTTAGCTTAAATGAACACGTTGTTTTCCACCATTATAATTTAAAACTTAGTCTCTTTGTTTCGAAATAAGTTTCAGCGTGAAGTGCAAGCTTGACATTTATTTAAAAATTATTTAATATCCTTTCCTTCATATAGAACAATTGAATTTAATTAATGAAAGAAGAAAAATAAAAAAATAAAATTAAAATATTCCTTCGGTTTTGCGAAAATGAAAGAATCGAGAAAAAAAATTAGAAAAGGGAAAAGAACTTAGGTTGGAAATTTTTTAAAAAAATAATTCTTTGCAAGGAAATGAAGGATACTATTGAGCTTAAAATGACTCTTCATTAAGGTGTTTTGTCTGGTTTGTGTGTTACAGGATATTATTGCAAAAATTTCGACATTTTAATCCACTCATTCTTTGGAAGTCAATTGATCCTGAATAATCTTTGACATTTTCAGTTCCAATTTTTAAACAGGTGAGCCATAAAACAATCATTCAACTCAGTGTGTCTGTGCAGATAGCGTTATTCTCTGTAATGAAGTCAGAATCGACAATACTTCATAACTTTTAAATTTTTCAGTGACATTAAAACTCAAAGGTTCGGTAATAATTAAAGAAATTAATATTTTACTTCCAAGTGAATTTCGATTAATGTTACATTTGATTCTGAGAACCAAAATGGCCGCATCTCCATCGATTTTCTTAATTAAACGTGGAGGTAGAGCAATTGAACTTAAATTAAGCTAATTTTGAGTGCTTGTATTAATGCCAGATTTTCTGTTGCAGGTTTTTTCTCGCATTTTTTCCTGAGAATATGTTTGTGATCACTCCTGAGAATACACGCTGGTGTTGGCTCCTGACTAATACTGCAAACAAACTCAATCGCTTAAGGAAACTAGTGTGGACTCAAACAAGAAGCTCTCTTCATTCATTCAGCAAGGACATCAGAAAAGAATAGAAGAATGTGAGTCTTAATGAAGTCCTGAATTTCAGTAAAATTTTAATTTTTTCCAGTGTGCGGGGAGGGGAGCGGGTACAATTTATAATTATTTACTGATAGTTTAAAATTCGTTCTTATGCACAACGTAATTAACCGTGTGTTGCAGAAACGTGTGGAATCAAGAAGAAACTTACTAATTTTAGAAACTTTGTCCTAATTTTATAAAAGAACATGGAGCCTAAAGTCAACCCTATTCGTCTCATCTGCTGCAAAATTGGCAACTAGTGGTATAGCAAAGGGAAACAGCACGACCAAACTGCGAAACATTTAAAAAACCTTTTCCTCATTGACGAACCTATCAAACTGGTGGAATCAGCGGCACGAAGAAGACTGAAAACTTACTTCCTCAGGAACACCAACGAAAAATTGCTGGATTATGAAGAATATTTACGTAAATCAGTTGCCCCGCTGATCGAAAAGAAGATCCGTGATACTTTGGTGACGAATAAAAGTTTGAAAGTGAACATTTTAGTGTACGCAGACTATGTGAAAGCTGAAGATATCAATATAACTGATGCGGAATCGCAGTTAATAAAATTTAAAACAAAAAATATTGCTTTTTTTCGCGCTTGTGAAATCGATGAAAAAGTGAACGAACTTTTCGAGAGTGTTTTAAAAGAAAGTGTCGAATTTAATATGAACGGATCGGGTTGGGTGCTTCAAAAAATTATAGGTACAGAGCTTAGAATTAATCAGTTCGATGCTTTGTCCCAAGGATCAAGTTACATTCCTCTTCCAATTAAGACTCATTGTGTTGTAAATGTGAAAAACGACTATCATCAGTGTTTTAAATACTCAGTTTTAGGTAAACACTTACCAAAAAATACGCGAAATAAAGACGGAACGAGCAAATATAACACCTTTCTGAATAAATATAAGTTTTCTTGTGTGGGTATTCCGACTCCTATTCGCGATATTCCGAAATTTGAGAAAGCTAACAACGTATCCATATCAGTTTTTGGAATTGATGGTTATGATGATGAAAAGGACAACAATTCTCGAAGACAAAGAAGAGAAGACGGAGATTTTGGGGAAATCGGACTCGGTGAGGAAGATTATATTCAAGACTCAGATGAAGATGACATCGATGAAGATTATGACGGTGGAGCAGCTGACTTTTTCGTGGACGAAGCGGGTGAAGAAAGAAGACCCAGAAAGAAGAAGACGGACACCAAGAAGAATAAGAATAACAAGAAACATCAAATTTATCCGCTCAGAATCGCCAAAGAAGAGAAAGAAGACCACATCGACTTGTTGTATTTTACAAAAGGGTCAAAATCACATTATTGTTGGATTTCAAATTTTGAGGGATTGGTGATAAGTCATCTGACAAAAATCCAACACAAAATTTTCATTTGTAAAAGGTGTTTTTCTTTTTACTACACAGAAAAACGACTGATCGAACATAAAAAGGCCTGTAACGATATCTGCAAAGACGCGTTCATACACGAAGTGCCTAAAGATCCCGTGTTGAAGTTCAAAAGTCCGGAGAAAGGCCTACCTCAGAAATATATGGTAATCTCCGATTTTGAAAGTTACCTCAGAGAAGTCGAATTTGATCCCGAACAACCAACATATGCCTACCAACACCAAACTCCTATGTCGTATGCCTACACTGTCGTCTCGCCTGACCTAGAAATCAACACTCAAACACCGGTTTTGTACCGAGGACCCGACGCACACAAACATTTTTTGGAATCTATGCTATATCTGACAGATCGAATATTCACGCGTTTACAAATAGAACGAGAGATACGCATGACTGAAGAAACCGAAAGAGCCTTTGAAGCAGCTACAACTTGTGAATTGGGCGATGGAGCGTTCACACAAAACAACCCAAAAGTGCGTGATCACGATCATCAGTACGTCGATCCAACAAAATCGAACTATCGAATGGCACTGTGCAGAAACTGCAACTTGAACTATAAACATCCTAAAAATATGACCTGTGTTTTCCAACACAATAATCACACTATAATAATAATAATAATCATGCAATAGTAATAATCTATCAATAATAATAAATAATCTATCACGCTATGATCTTCATGTTATAGTCAAAGCTTTAAGTGGAAATAAATTCAATGTGCACATAATACCGACCACCAATGAAACATACATCAGTTTAACTATCCGCAGGAGCAATAATTTCAAAATACGATTCATCGACAGTTATCGATTTCTTGAAGCGTCACTAGATAAACTTGTCATCACTCTGCCATAGTACGCCTTCATCCGGACCAAGAGATTATGTGAAACTTCAGAGCAGCTGGAGCTTGTCAAGCAAAAAGCTGTTTTCTGCTACGACTACGTCTGCGATGAAAGCAAACTTTTGGAAACGGACCCACCGTCACGCGAAGCTTTCTACAGCAAATTCAAAGAGGAACATATATCGCAAGAAGATTACGAGCGGTTCTGCAGGACTTGGGACGCGTTTGGATTCAAAAATTTGGGCGAATATGTCGATTTTTACCTACGCCTAGATGTCACTCTGTTAGTTGATGTATTCCAAGAATTCAGAGCCTTCGGGCTGAAAAATTATAGACTTGATTGTGTGAATTACGTCACTTTGCCCAGCTTTGCATTTGATGCATTTTTAAAAATGACGGGGGTGAGGATAGATCTATTCACTGACAAGGATATGAACTTGCTGATAATGAAGAATATCCGAGGAGGCATTTCTCAATGTATGCTGAGACACGCTGTAGCCAACAACCCCGCCATCACCGAAACTTTTGAAGAAAAACAAGGGTAGAACAGCTTCGTACAATATTTTGATGCGACAGGACTCTACGCTTACACCATGTGTAGATCCCTTCCGTAAGGAGGTTACACTTGGGTCAATTCCTTCGAACTCGCCACTATTGATATCCTGAAAATCCCAGACGATGCAGAAATAGGCTATATATTGGTGGTGGACCTCGACTATCCAGAAGAAATCCTCGACTACCATTCAGATCTACCTTTCTGTTGTGAAAATAAGGTCCCGCCTTGAAAAGGGTCAACAAACAAAAAACTCCTAACCACCCTGGAGCCTAAGACGGAATACCCGATCCATTACGTGGCCCTTGAGCAAGCTGTGAAGCACGGCCTGGTTTTGAAGAAAATCCATCGATTCAAACAGCGGCCCTTCCTCAAAGAATTCATCGATATAAACGCTCAACTTCGAAAAGAAGCGAAAGGGAACGAATTTCACCAGAGTCTCTTGAAATTGTGCTCAAATGCTTGCTACGGCAAATTTCTTGAAAATCCGCTTAAGCGGAAAAACATCAAACTTGCCACCAACAAAAAGGATATAATGTGTCTGGACAGCAAGGCGGAATTTCTCGATCGCTGTATTTTTGATGAATATATCTAGTCGCCGCCGAATTGGCAAGGAAGAAAGTGTGCTTCGACCGTCCAATGATAGTAGGTTTCGCAATTTTAGATCTAAGTAAGGTTCATTTGTACGGTTTTATCTACGAAAAGATATTGAAAATCCACCCCAGAGCAGCCATTGAACTATGCTACATGGACACGGACTCGTTTATATTATACATTAACCCTTAGATAGGTTGGGTATCATCCTGACTGGGTCGCGACACCGGCCCAAAGCTTTGCCTACCGGCTCGTAGCTCTAAAGGCGCGGGTCTGGGATGGCGGGGTCCGCCGGCCTTCGGTTTCCCCTTCAAAGTAACAAGCGTTGGCGGCGGCCACCGGTTAGATGTCCGTGTCTTTTTTTATACGAAAACGCCCGAGCCGGGTCCATTGGACCCGTATTTAAAATACATGGGTTTAAGCAGTTTCGGTCCTTTTTTTCTCCATTTTACTCAGTATCTTAGCTTCTTGGTTTTAGAAACAGGTTAGAATACTTCAATGTTGTTGAGCAAATTGTCAAGCATGATCACCAAATCCTTTCTTCCCCCCTTCCTCCCCCAACCCATTAAACCACCCCCTAACTCCGTTTGCTATACGCCCACAAAATCTAGCTCCGAAGATCAAAATCTAATAAGTTACTCTATTATTCCTAAAATAATAAATTGGTGTTTTTGCTTGTGCTCCAAAGATTTAGAAAACAGAAGCATCATTTGGAGGGTCATGAATAGCAACCCCCTCCCACCCCCTCAACTCCCCACCTGAAACCGAAAAGTTCAACGTTTTAGGGCAATATTCGGCACCATTTCGTGGTTTCTATAGTACTTCCCTTCCTAGAAGGATCCTTTGTAGTTAGCAGGGTGGGGGGGGGGGGTTATTTGCTCCACCAAACCCTTTGTAACACCCTGCCATTGATGCCTCTGTCTGAAAATATAGCGGTTTTTGGAGGGGGTGTTAGATTTGGGAAAACAATGTATTATTGTGAAAAAGTTATGATGCGTTGACTCAGTCTCAGAACTTTCTCACAGTAATACATTGCTTCCCCAAATCTCATATCCCATATCTGAAAGCCACTACATTTTCAGACAGAGGCATCATTTGCAGGGTTTTACTAGAGAACGGTAGAGCAAAGACCTCCTTTCCACCTGCTAGCTGTACAAGAGAGCACTGTTGGAAGAGAGATTCTAAGAAACCGCACTGAAAGGTGCCGAACATTGTCCGAAAAACTTTGAATTTTGCAGTTCCATATAAAGGGGTGGGGGGGGGGGGTTGCTATTTGCGTCCCTCCAAATGATGCCTCTGTTTTCTAATCCTTTGGTGTAAATGCAAAAATGCCAATTTAGCATATCAGGAATAATAAAGCAAGTTCTTAGATTTTGTTCAGAGCAAGAGTAAGTGGGTGCATGGCAAACGGGGTTCAGGGAGGGTTGAATGAGTTGTGGGAGGAAGAGTAGGGGGGGGGGGTTCTGTGAGCATGCTCGACAGTTTGTTCATCAACATTCAAGGATTGTAATCCGTTTCTAAAACTGGGAAGCTAAGATACTGATTAAAATGGAGAGAAAAAAATGAAGATAAATAAAAACTAATTTTCAAAGTCCAAAATTAGCCTTATCACTGTTTTTTGTTTGTTTACATGACATCAAAATGTAAAAATCATGACGGTCTCTGTAGCCAACTGTCATCATCATGAAGTACTGAAAATTTCCACAAAAAAAAATCAATATCCCAACAATATCACATCAAAATAACGGACGGGTCCAATGGACCCGGCTCGGTCTTTCTCGGGGTAGTCGTGAAAAATTTGGCCCTGTGCCCCCCCTTATTATTTTTCTTTTCCATAATGATGAAATTACTATTTTTTAGAGTTTTTTTAGAGCATTTCATGAAGCTCAAGTTTGTATGACCAGTGAACAGCTGCTGGCAGCCAATTTTAGCATACGTCGGGTCCATTGGACCCAGCTCGGACATCTAAGGGTTAAAACAGAAGACGCTTATATAGCCATCAAAAATAACCTCGATGTTTTCGATACCTCGATCTATCCAAAAGATCACCCCTGTTATTCCGATAAAAATTACAAAGTAATGGGAACCTTCAAGGACGAGACAGGCGGGGACCCAATTTTGGAATTCAGCGGTCTCCGTGCCAAAATCTACCAGTAAAGTACTCGATCGAAGACGGACATGAGAGCCAAAGGGGTGCAGACGAGCGTACTGAAAAAAACCATAACCGCCGAAGATTATTTGAACGCGCTCTATCAGAACACTGCAATTTTCCGAGACATGCGGCAGTTTTGCAGCGAAAAGCACGAGATGTATACCATGAAAACCCGCAAAAAAGCCCTGTTTAGTTTCGACGACAAAAGATTTGTGCTACAAGGCAACGTTGCCACACTGCCTTACGGTCATAAAACACTGAAGTAACGAGCTCGTTGGAGCATTGAGCTGAAGGAGGCGCTCAATAATAGCAATTTGCCAAATCTCAAGTCGCACGATTCTAGAACAGGGTTGAATCTCAGGGAGAATCTCGATGGAATTGAAAAGAAGCTAGAGGAAAGGATAAAACTGCGATATATCGAAGAGTTGAGGCAGAAAAATACAGGAAAAAGATCTAGCGGGTGTGAGAGTGACGATGAGGGGATGTGCAGTAAAAAAATCAAACATGTATAGAGTATGATAGATTTCCTGTTTTTCTCTCATTGTTTCAGATGGAAAAGTTGAACAATCATGTACTCTCCTCTCCTCCTCCCCGTGTCGAACCTAAGGACCTCAAGCAAGGCAAAAGATACGCGCTGGAAAGAATGATGAAGATTCGCACTCGTCACGGTGATGCAACCCTCGCTTTCATTGATTTTAACGGAGAAATCAGACCGTTATTTATGCCAAAATCATACAATGATCTGTTGAGACAAAAGGATTTGGACGATATCAACGGCAAAAAGCTAGATCTCATCCTCGTGACTCCTCATTTTGATACATTCAAGTACGAACTGAGAGGGCAAATTGCATCCCCTCCCCGTCGGGGCCCATGGATACAGGGGACCCTCAACGCCCTGAACCGCAGTGGCGGCCGAACGGCGACGAGGATCAGACTCGACCGTTCGCGGCGAGCCTGGCATCGGGTATGCCGTCCCCCGAACTAAGTGTGCAAAACTCTCACCGTAGGATAACCGGTTACCGTGCCGGGACTTGGCGTGTGTCTCTCCCTCGGGAGAGGCCGAGGCCCGCGCTCACCCCGGAGTAGGTACAGGCTCGGTCTTGCAGTTGAACCGCTACGGTTGAGAACAGGCGCACGGACGTGTGTCGCGTCTTCCGTGAGTGGGCCTTGCCCCTGTTTGCCTTGTTGGATAGGCGAGACGCGGGCAGGATGACAATCCTGAAGTCAATCCAGCGAAAGGGGCACGCTTGAGCACGCAGCGGAAGTACGCGGTCCGGCCGGAGCGCGAAGTGCGAACGTGCTCCGGTAAGCCGACCGGCGCATGACTCGCAGGGAGTCGCCGGAAACCCGAGGCCCGACCGGGAAAGCCCGAGCGATGCGAACGCTCCGAGAGGCCCGACCGGGGTAAACTGCGGCCCGGTCCCTTTTGTGTAGGGTCCCTGGGCGGCGAGCGACGGAGGAGGCCTCCAGGCGAAACCAGTTTAGCTCGCTGAAGGCCGAATCCGCAACATGGACCCCTATGTTGGCGGCTTGGGCGCCATGGTGCTGCGGGAGCAGTTGCAGGGAAAAGCACTAGCCTCGACGATTTCGGTCAGAGCCCGTGTCGCCCAAGTCGGTCGCAAGACCGAGGCTCCTCCCGGGGGTCGGCGACTCGGGCGTCGGGTGCGGAGGGTGGCCGCTGCGACAGTATCGGGACCCTCCGGCACGGAAGACAACCGAACAGAGAGGTGGCACCACCGGAGATCACACCCCGGCGACCCCGTAAGCCGCACCGTAATAGTGCGCAGCCGGTCCGACTCGGCTCCAGTGGTGGTGGGCCGCGGTGTTGGGCCGATGGGCTTGTGAGTGGCGATGGGTCCGAGCGCAGGAAAGGGGATATAAGGCGCTCAAAGACCGGGCCGATGCAACGGTGAGCTCTCGGCGGAGAGCTTGCATAGTTGGGGTCCGATGATCGCTCCCGGGGTTAAGGAGTCGATTCGAAATTCCTAGTATAGCACCAGGGGCCTTCTGGGGCCGGTGTTCGCCGTTTAGCCCCGCTACACTAGGAATCACTACGGGTGACACGGGCGAAACAAGCCCCGAACGAAGCGCTCCCGGGCGCGGTTCACCTGCATAACTCCCCGTGTCGATGGGTACCAGAGGATTGAGACCGGTGGCCGCCGCCAACGCCTGTTTGCTTTGAAGGGGAAACCGAAGGCCGGCGGACCCCGCCATCCCATACCCGTGCTTTTAGAGCTACGAGCCGGTAGGCAAAGCTTTTGGCCGGTGTCGCGACCCAGTCAGGATGATACCTAACCTTGCTAAGTACGAACTGAAGGAGAGAGAGATTTCAGAAGGAGAGGACGTCTGAGAGAAAGAGACAAAATTAAAAAAAAAAAAAAAAAAAAAAAAAAAAAAAAAAAAAAAAAATAAGTAAATTGCTACTGTCTCAATCCGCCCACGCGGTTTGTTTTTTCCAGTTTCAGAAAAATCAAAATTGAACCAGATTCATCATCTCAATCCTCATCATCATCAACATCATGACGTGTTTCCTGGACGTTCAAGGATTTCAACTCGGCCGAGAATTCGTGATAAAGGAGATTGCACTTGTCGGAGCGAATGCGATAATCTTCCACGATTGGACTCTCCGCCCTTTATGCAGCTTCACACAGCTCAGTAATGAAGATCAAGTAGTAGTGAAACGGACGAGCAACTATAAATTGGGTCTAGCTTGGGAAGATGGCGTCATTCCAAATCGATCGGTGTTCACTGTGTTCGTGCAGATAGCTCGAGAATACAAAACTTGGGTCGTAGAAGACCAACGATCGATTGAATGTGTATTTCCTTATAAATCAAAATCTGTAGAAATACGAATTATAAGCTCTCACTGTCGCATAATCAATCCCGATTATATTTACAATGAAAACGATGGTAAAAATACCAACTGTCCTGAAATCAGATGTCTTTACGACCATCCTTGCTGTGCTATGCAAAATGCGACACGCTTGCTGAATGAAGCGTTGAACGTTAGAAAATCAGGGAAAACTCAAGATTTGCATTGAAACTTTGAAGATGATGAATGAAGGTGAAGCAAAACTTTCCGAGATAAGGCGAACGTTCAGCGAACTTTCAGTTTACCACCCCCTCAACCTTTTACTTAATGAATACAACCGTATAGAAAGTGATGAATTTTACGCCATATTAGTTCCTTACTGGGCCGCCCATACGACCTTTGCACCGCTCGAGAGCACAGCCGGTTTTAAAAGAATAGGAAAGTACCCTGAATCTGAAGAAAAATGTCCAGATTTTCGACGAGATGTTCACCCCAGAGTTTCACAACATTCATTCATTTTTTGTACAGATTATGTGTTTGTATTATTCTTGTTTAGGCTTAGAAATTTGACTTGTAACCGTCAAAATTCAATACATGGTACTTGAACTAAGCATTATTTTTTTCACTCATTATTCATTTTGGAGCATTGTATTATACATTTATTCTCTGAATTTAATCATTTATGTCCGATTATATCCACACTTACTTACATACCTATACTATTTGTAAATTATACCTCTTAAGCTTGTTTCAGCGAAGACTGTCGCTAAACATAACATTTAATACGGCTTCATTATTTTTTTCTTCTCTGCCATGATTTTATTTTGTAAAAATGAAAATTGCATTTTGCGTTGTGAGTAATTTTGAGCTCTTTCTTCAACCCCTCCCCCCACCCCTCTTTGTAATTCTGTTTTTCTTTGTAGCCCATGATTATGTATTCAATTTTGATAAATATTTATTTTCTTTAAGAAAAACAAAAATGGCTACCTAGATTATTTTGTAAATGATACCTCTTAAGCTTGTTTCTGCGAAGATTGTCGCTTAACATAACATTTTACATAGCTTTTTTATTGATTTATTTTCTTTGCCTTGATTTTATTTTGTAAAAAACGAAAATTGCATTTTGCTTTGTGAGTAATTTGAGCACTTTCTTCAACCCCCCCTCTTTGTAAATCTTTTTTTCTTTGAGGCCGATGATTATGGATTCAATTTTTGATAAATATGTCTTTTCTTTGAGAAAACAAAATGGCTACCTAGATTATTTTTTAAATGATACTTCTTAGGCTTGTTTCAGCGAAGATTGTCGCTAATCATAACATTTTACATGGCTTCTTTATTCTTTATTGTTTTATTTTCTTTGCCATGATTTTATTTTGTAAAAATTGCATTTTTTCTGTGTCAGTAATTTTGAGCTCTCTATCTCTGTTTTTTTCTGTGTATTCCATGTTAATGTATTCAATTTTGAAAAAATATTGCTTTCTTCTTCCTTACATAATATATAAATCTAACTAGTAGCTGACCGAAAACTCGATTTTTTCCCATTTCTCTCAAAACCTTCGATTTTTTCATTTTCTGGCATTTTTGTGTGTGCGCCCGGAAGTGCCGTGACCAATTGCTGACGTGGCGACGCGACGGGGGGTAAATGAGCCGAGTTGTACGGGAGAGCCAGAGCCTCCCCACTCCTCCGCTCAGCCCAGCCCGATAAGCGGGGTGAACCCTTGAATCCACCCCCCCCCATCCCGCAGTCTTCGAACTGGTCACTTCTCTTTTTTCTTGCGTAACTGATCTATCTCCCCTAATCTTTTCTCAATTTTATATAGTGGTAAAAGGCGGCCCGCAGCGCCTCCGGGGAACGGGCGGCGGAGCGGCAAGGGGGCGAAGCCCCCTAGTCTTCAAAAAAAAATAATGATAATAATTAAAATAAAAATTTGATCTTTGAAAAAAATTCAATTCTAATCTTTTCATTTATATGCAAACATCTCCAACCTAACCCCACCTCTTTACCCCCTCCCCATGAACCAATATAGATTCAATCATAGAATACCAAAAAAAAAAAAAAAATCCGGTCTGACCTCACTTGTCACGCGCTAAAAAAAAACACCGCCATTGCTCCCCACGTACATTTTATGATGGTGGGTAAACGGTGAACTAGCGAGCGTCAGTGCGATCAGACACGGGTTTGAATTGGGACGGATTATTTTGATAGTTAATTGCAATTAAAATTGAGACTTTTCCACTGTGGTTTCCAATTGGACCTGCCATACCACTAAAAATATGTTCAACTATTTCCAAACCTTGAAAAAAAAACAAGCAGCCAGCAGATTTTGTATCGCAGTCTAGCGATACAAAGATAACATGCAGTCAATCAGTGTAAGCTGCTTTGACTGCGTTGTTCTATAGGGTGTCAAATAAAAAAGGAGCTAGGTCAAATATCTCGAGAACGGCTCCGGATTTTGAAAAACACTGAAACACGTGTTCAATTAGCTTGAGGGGGACATCTTTAAAGGGGGTTTCCGATTTCGGGGCCATCTCCAGGGGGCCCGCAGGGCGGATACCACGTCCCTAAATTCAATATTTCAAACGGGGACCCCCATATTTTATTTATTAATCGAAAAGAGGGTGAAATTGTCAGACTTTTGGTGCGAATCGAAGTTCAATATCATTTTTCGTTTTTGATGCATCGAAGGTCAAAGTTACATTTGGACTAATTTTCAAAAAATCATTACTCCTTTTTGAAGAGTCGGAATTTAAAAATCAAGGACACAAAATACTCTAATAAGTAAGCCCTTTTCAGGAAAAAATTCAATTATAACCAACATTTAGTCAAATTTTGGTTTTGAAGCTCCAAAAACTTTTAGACGTTCTTGGCCCCCAAGGAGGGCCATCTGAAAAATTCCGAGGTACGACCCCCATTGATTGATACATTAATAGAAAAGGCTAACAAACTGAGCATTTTGGTGCAAACCGGAGTTCGATATCATTTTTCACAATCGAGATATCGCATTCTGTAAATAGACATTCGAAATCTCAAATGTAAAAACGATATCCACCTCCGGTTTGCGCCGAAATGCTCAGTTTGTTATGTCTTTTCGATTGATGTATCACTCAATAGGGGTCGTACCTCGGAAATTTTTCAGATGGCCCTCCTTGGGCCCAAAAACGTCAAAAATTTTTTTTGAGCTTAAAAACCCAAAAATTTGACAAAATGTTTGTTGTAATTGATTTTTATTTCTGAAAAGGGCTTGCTTTTCAAAGTATTTGTGTGTCCTTGATTTGTGAATTCCGACTGTTCAAAGAGGAGTAAGTGATGCTTCTTGAAAATTGGCCCAAATCGAACTTGCACCTTCGATATAATCGAAAACGAAAAACGATGTCGACGTTCAACTTGTACCAAAAGTCTTAGAATTTTACCTTATTTTTGATTAATAAATAAAAAAAATTGGGGGCCCCATTGAAGTATTGGATTTAGGGAGATGGTGGCCCCCTTGGGGACCCCGCAGAGAGAACCCCCAAATCGGCGACCCCCTAAAAAGATGTCCCTCTCAAAATAATTTAACACGTGTTTCAGCGTTTTTCAAAATCCGGAGCCGTTCTCGAGATATTCGGCCTGGCTCCTTTCTTACTTGACACCCTGTATACATGGTGATCCAGAGCACCTGTACCACGCATTTTTCTTGAGAATGGCTGATTGAAATGTTTTGAGACATGGATGTCGGATAGGGAATCGACCCTAAATTTGTCATTTATCATGTTATCGATAGCTTCCAATACTTAGCCCTTTGGGGTATATTTGAGGGGGGAGGCTCAATCACATCTATCTCAAGTTATGAGAAAAGCTCGTGTCCTTGAAGTTGAGGCAATTTCCAACATTTTTGCTCCGAAGGACATTTACCAAAAAACCTCAATTTTTTGAGTTATGGCGGATTTTTGGAAAAAATTTGGATTGGCTTTTGTGGTCACCCTGTTGAGAATTCTTTAAATACATAACAGATTCGGATCAAATGGATGGAACCATTTTGATTGATGCGCTACTAGTTTGGTATACCTTAAAGTGAAAAAATTAGGTGGGTGTATTTTTGTTAAATTAAAATTTTGGGCAGTCTATGTCTCAGACCATGGAATCGATCCGATTCTGCCATTGAAGTCCCAAAATTTTGATTTGACAAAATACACCTTATTTTTTCTCCTCAAGGTAACACGTTGCACATCGATCAGAAGGTTTCGATATATTTTTTTTCAGAATCTGTCAAGATTTGTGAGAAATTCTCAACTGGATAAGCAAAAGGGTTGATTCAAAAATCTTCCAAGTCCCTGTAGCTAAAAAAATCTGGGTGTTTTGGTAAATGTCTATGGGAGCAAAAATGTTGGCAATTGCCTCTGCTATGAGGATATGAACTTTTTTCGTACTTTTAGAAGATGCTTTTTTGCAAAAAACTTGATAAAAGTGTGTGAGCTTCTCCTAATATGAACGAGGAGCTGATGAGGGCTTTTGAAAATATCAAAAATGAAAAATTTTGTGTCCGTTCTGTAACCGATTTTTTTTATTCAAAACATTTCGATCAGCCGTTCTCGAGAAAAATGCTGGTGGTATGGTTCTTCTCATCTTGAACTCTAGGCTACTGTCTCTTATTTCGTTGTTTGTGAGTTTCTATATTGAAGGCTCAGCTAACATGTCTAAATCGTTCTTTTTCATTTGGTTTTTCTCTTAAAACTCTGTGCTGGTTCCTCTTATCTAAAGTTATCATCGCTGCATTATGTTCTGTATAAATTCAATGGGCATGCAGAGTAAGTGAGAGTGGTGGAGTGAGAATTTATTTTCTATGTGGAACTTCTGAGAGCTAGTGATTTTGTTCATTTTCTTTTTTAATTTCTATTAATTTCATGTCCCAAATTATTTTACCAATACTTTCAGCCAAACCTCAAGTGATTGCGGCCAAGATCCAAAACCTTTCCCCCAAACCAGCTCCATTTTACTTCACCTGCCCCAAACACTTCTTCGTGAAAACTTGCTCGTAAAAACTTTTCTTTCAAATATCCTCCTATATTTATTTCCCTACACCCGGTGGACGTGTCGTTCTGATTCAACTTGCAAGTCATGTGATATCAGAGCGACCAAGTCTTAAGTTTCCTCGATTAGGTGGCTTCAGAGCTCCTTCAAATAATTTGATACTTCTCCTGGTAACAGATCTTCCGTATGAAGCTCCTTCAAAATATTTGATACTTCTCCTGTAAACACTTTCGTCTGAATAGCCGCATATAACCAAAAGACATGGTGGCTCTGATTCAATTTGCAAATCATCTGATATCAGACCGACCAAGTCTAAGTTTCCTCATTGATGCTCCTCCATATTCATACAATCAATTACAACCACAGGGGTCGAGCTGACGCCGCGCTGCGGCACGTGGGTTATTTTTCTAAAGGAAGGAAGAGAGGAAGGAAGAAATGGAGAAAGGAAGAAAGAAAGAAAGAAAGAAAGAAAGAAAGAAAGAAAGAAAGAAAGAAAGAAAGGAAAATAAACTGTAGACAATACCCTACGAACACTTTCTCACACCATTTTTATCTGGGGGAGACCCCCAGACCCCCCTTTAGAGTTATGCGGGTGGCTCCCTGACCCCCCTTTGAAATGTTGGGGGAGACCCCCAGACCCCTCTTTAGAATTCTGGGATAGACCCCCAGACCCGCCTCAAATTTCAAATATTTTCATCTCTAGACATATTCTGCCTTTTATCCGAAGAGTTTGCAAATTTGTAGAGAAGCTGTACGAATAGTTGCCTACTTCATCAATTGAAGGCTAAGTGAGATCCCTAAATTCTATTCTGATGTTGCTTTCAACAAGTTATTCAGATTAATTCCAGATTCCAATAAGTTCTTATTCTTTAAGTTGCATTCATTCTATTTGTTGGAGTTTCTTTTTTTCCTTAGTTTTTATAGGTTGTCAAAATCGAAATTTATTCTTGCATTTCCTCCAATGAATTTAATTTTTGGTTCCTTCTTTCGAACGGTGGATCTTCAAAACAATTTTACAACAACAATATTGACTGACTGACTGACGCCACAGAATTTTTTTT
>VMOF01000111.1:48591989-48689705 GCA_011764245.1 Trialeurodes vaporariorum
CGCCGGGATACCGGAGGTGACAAACTCAATGGGAACGAGAGGGAAGCGCCCCGGACGGAGGATAGATCAATCCAAGACCCAGACTACCCGCTCGGACTTGGGAAGGCATCCCCCAGGAAAAACGACCGGGGAGGCCACCAGCCAGCAAGCTAGACAGAGACTCGCAGGAAGCGATCATTCCGGGACCGAAGGCGAGGACTCACCCGTGATCCACAGGAAACCGATCAAAATCGTGCAGATCAATGTCAAACATAGCCGTATAGCGACACTGGAGCTTATACCGATCGGTAGTGAGAGGCATGAGGCCGACTTGATAATCGTATCAGAGCCATACGCTTACATCGAGCCCAATGATGAAAAGACCTGGAGAATCCCTGGGATACCCTCCGAACAGGTCTTGATGCATCAGTCTTCCGACGATATGCCGCAAGCGGCGATCGTGATCCTAAACAAATCGCTCAAGGTGACCCCTCACGCACAGTACTCAAATACAAACCGGGTTGTCGCAAGTATATCAGGTTTGGGACTGTCCGGGGAGTTATTCATCGTCTCCCTATACATTCCGCTGCGTAAGCGTGCTGCGTTCCAACTAGACCTGCTAACGAGCCTCGGACCGCTCCACGGTAAGCCAGCAATCATAGCCGGCGACATCAACGCGCAGTCAAACCTCTGGCACGCTGTCCCTAAGGGCAACCGAACCACGAGTTTCCAACGGGGTGACGACGTAGCAGAGTACCTAAACAGTACAAATCTAGTGGTTCTCAACCGGGAGGGACAACATCCTACCTTCTGCGGACCGAACGGGGGAACGTCAACGGTCGATGTGACCTTGGCTACCCCACTCATCGCGAGTCGGTCTCGGGGATGCAGGGTACACCTCAATCAGTTCACGTCAGATCACAGGATGATCTCTCTAGAGATTGAACCGGTCAGGGATGAAAGCGAGAAGGACTTGGGCGAGAGTCCAAGGATGATCACCGACTGGGAAAGCTTTGCAGTCAAAGTCTCTCAGAAGATTCGCTCTGTAACACGGGCAAGAGCGACTCCTCCCACCAGAGAGAGCGTCGACGAAGGAGTCAAACTCCTGACAGCCGTTCTCCTGGTCGCTGAAAGGGAATCCAGTCAGCCGGCCGATCGACCAAGACAGCGGAGCTGGTGGTCGCGCGAGCTTGCAGAGTTAAAAGTGAAAGTAGCACGAGCCGATAGGCGATTAAAGCGAGTAAAAAAATCGAATGCCACCCCAGCCGAACGAGCGGAGGCGTATCAGAGGTGGAAATTAGCGGCAGATAAATATCGAACCCAGGCATCGAAAAACCGCTCGAAAAAGTGGCGGGCAGTTGTTAAGCGAGAAATGCGGAAAGACCCTTGGAACTTTGTATATAGACTCGCAGCGGGGAAAGACCGGCGAAGGGACCCGATCCCAACGCTTGAGGTCTCCCCCGGAGTCTGGACCCAAAATCGGGAAGAAACCGCCAAATACCTGCTGGACTAGATGATACCGGACGATGATATCCCAGACTCAGATTTCCACAAAGCCGTAAGGGAGCAGGCAATGCCTAGCGAAGCAGGGGACATCCCCGACCGATCGCTAATCCCGGAAGTAACCCCTGACCAAATCAGACAGATCATCGGAATCCTGAAACCCCGAAAAGCCCCCGGGCCAGACGGAATCAGATACGAACACCTAACGTGGAGCAGTGGCTTCACTGCACCGGTACTAGGTGATATTCTGACTGACGCGCTCAGACTTGGCTACTATCCAACGGCGTGGAGGTGAGCCAACGTGGTAGCGATCCCGAAGGAGACGGCCGGACCCCGTTCGGTTATGTCATTTCGGCCGATCTCTCTTGAATCGGTTTTGGGCAAAGTATATCAACGGGTCCTCATATCAAGGACGCGGGCCAAACTTGGGAATACTCTCTTCAGCGAACAGCAATACGGATTTATTCCGGGAAGTAGTTCAGTTGATGCAGTAGAGAACATCCTCAAACCGGTCAAAGCGGCCTGGTCAGGGAACCGCATCGCTCTCGTTATTGCCCTCGATATCAAGGGTGCATTCGATAATTTATTCTGGCCAGCCGCACTGAAATCTGCCATGGAGGCTCGCTGGCCTGGGGAGGTCATCGCCGTAATGAGATCCTACCTCAGCGACCGAACCGCAACACTGAGGTGTGGAGACAAGCAGCACACCAAGATTCTCACGAAGGGCGCGCCTCAAGGTTCGGTCTTAGGCCCGTTCATGTGGAACGTCGGGCTAGACCCGCTCTTCCTACTATTCGATGACCCTGACGTGGATCTAACCGGTTTCGCTGACGACGGCACGATCGTGGTGGTCGCTGACACCCTTGATGAGGCGTGGGAGAAGGGTCAGCGTCAGCTGACAATCTTCGAACAGTGGCTTTACGAGAACAAACTAACAGCTGCACCGCCCAAAATGATACACATGTTAATCGCGAGATACGTGAAGCGCGTCGAAGACGGGCTTCCGCACCCATTAACGCTTCAGGGCTCATCGGTGGAAAGGGTCAGTCACCATAAGATCTTAGGTGTTATCATCGATGATCGACTAACCTTTCGTAACCACACCGACGCCGTAACAGCGAAGGCTATCGGAGTATTCAACAGACTAAGGGGACTAGCAGGTCGCTCAGTTCACAGTCCAAGAGCGCTCAAAACGATATACCTTGGAGCCGCGGTGCCGGCAGTGTCATACGGGGTAGAAATCTGGCGTCATCAGCTCGCCCGCAGGTGGCCGAAGATCAAGTTGAACACGGCAAGCAGATGCTGCCTAACAACTGTGTCTGGGGCCTTTAGGAGCGTTTCAACGGAGGCCGCGGAGATTGTCGCCGGGGTCCCCCCGTTAGACCTCCTCCTGTGGGAAGTAGCTATGAAGGCGGAGTACCGCAAACGGGGAGAGGTAACGATCGGAGTGCGCATTCTCCGAGGTGTAAAGAAGCGAGTCCTCGGCAGAGCACTCAGAGAGGCGACGATCCAAACATGGAACGAACGCTGGGTCGGAGGCACTTGGGGTGGTATAACTCGAAAATTCTTTCCGACTGTAAAGAGCCGGCTAGGAGCCAAATGTGAGTGGGGACCACAGGTAACAGAGGTCTTGACTGGGCACGGATACTTCGGATGCCACCTTAAACGCATCGGCAAAGCCGGCGCGAGTGGCGGACGATGCAACACCTGCCCGAGAGCGGTCGACGACCCAGAACACCGCCTCCTAAAATGCCCGGCCTTTGCAAAACCTCGGATCGAACTCGAGCGTAAGCTAGGATCTCCACTCCCAGCATTACACGTCATCGCCGCCAAAGTCCTTGGCGGCAAGCACCCCGAGCCTAAGCTCCTCGAACCCTTTGCAGAGGACCGAACCAACCAACGAGATTGATCAACGGGAAGGCCGTCGGACCGACCGGCGGACCGAGGGACATCCAATCGTAACAGGCCTTACAATTAAGCCGGACGAAGCCGACAAGAGTCGACAGGAACCTCGAAAAACCGCCGGAAAGAAAGACGACACCGCCCGCCGGGGCCATCCAAAGTAACAACCAAGGAAACCCGGTGAGGAGGCCCGGGGCGTACGAGCTCTCGGACGAATGGCCCCTGCCGACCGACTCAAAACAAAGAACAAGGTCAGAGCAGGAGTAACAAGGTCCTGACGCAACCTGGCGACGAGAGGATCGCAGCCAAGGAATGAGAGCTCGGCTCCACCTCGAGTTCTCACCCAAGAACTTAGAGGCAGCGCCACCGACGCATAACTTCACCAGGGAAGTTGTCGGACTAAACAAAGCCGCGCTCGTTATACGAGCGCAGAGGAGACCAGGTGAACGGACGTGAGACGCTTCCCCCACGAGTGGGCCTTGTCTGATGCAGCTGCCTTGTAGCCTAGGCGGATGTGGGGCACGGGGTGACTATCCTGAAGTCAGAACCCAGCGTAAACGGTACGCTTGAGCTTGCAAGTGGAGGGACGCGGTCCGGCCGGGGTAAAGTACTCGTACCCACCCCAGTTAGCCGACCGGCGCACGACTCACAGGGAGTTGCCGGAAACCCGAGGCCCGACCGGGACAGCCCGAGTAATGCGAATGCTCCGAGAGGCTATTCCGGGAAAACAGCGGCCCGGTCCCGATTGTGCCGGGGCCCTGGGCGGCGAGCAACATAGGAAGCCGTCCGGCAGAACATGTTTAACTCGCTGAATGCTAGAACCTCAACAGGGACCCCTCTGTTGACGGCGATGGCGCCACAGTGCTGAGGGAGCACGTGCAGGGTGAACAGCACTAGCCTCGATGATCAGTTATAGCTCGTGTCGTGTACGGTCGCAAGGCCGTGACCCTTCCCGGGGTTTAACGACTCGAGGGTCTAGGGCGGAGGGGTGTCGGCACTATAATGAAATCGCTGTTTAGCAACAGAATTCGACTTTGCCGGGACCGCCGCCTACAAGGACGCCTGACAGTGGGGTGGCGTCGTCGGAGACACACACCCCGGGCAACCATGATAGATTTAAATCCTAACAGGTTGACTCGGCTCCAATGACGACGGGACGCGGTGTGAAACACAAAGGGCTTGCGAGTGTCAATGGGTCCAAGCGCAGGAAAGGGGCTTAACGGCGCTCAAAAACCGGATCGATGCAGCGGTGAGCTCTCGGTGGAGAGCTTGCATAGCTGGGATCCGATGATCGCTCTCGGGGATCAGGAGTCGATTCGAAATGTCTGGAGTAGCACCAGGGGCCTTCTTGGGCCGGTGTTCGCAGTTTAGCCCCGCTACCCCAGACATCACTACGGGTGACATGGGCGAAACAAGCCTCAAACGAAGCGCTCCCGGGCGCGGATCACCCGCTTAACTCCCCGTGTCGATGGGTACCAGAGGACTGAGACCGGTGGCCGCCGCCAACGCTTGTTACTTTGAAGGGGAAACCGAAGGCCGGCGGACCCCGCCATCCCAGACCCGCGCCTTTAGAGCTACGAGCCGGTAGGCAAAGCTTTGGGCCGGTGTCGCGACCCAGTCAGGATGATACCCAACCTATCTAAGGGTAAGCCCTAAGCTTTTTGCTGTGCTGGCGAATGGAACGATTTTGCCATCTAAAAACACAGGTTCGTATCCTACTTTTTTATAGGTAAATATAGTATGGATTGACTTTTGACCGTTCAGTTTACTTTTCCAGTCTTTGGTCCATGGTGTAATCACATTGAGAGCTTTTTACTTCGAGTTGATTTTGGACATTTTCAAGTGTTATTTAATCATACGTGTTATTCTTCGCTCACAGTCATTGAATAATCGGATTCGGATGCATTCAAAGGTTTTGAAAGTGCATGATAGCGACGCGAACCACCAAAATTCTTATTTCCTGAAAATTGAAGAAGGTACAGATCCCTCAACACGGGACACTGGAGCCTCGCCATTCATACGCTTAGCTCGATCGTACCGAGGAAAAATTACTACTGTGCGGCAACTTTTTCATTTTTAGACTTATAAAATGAAAATTCTTACGAATGCGTTGAAAAGGTTCCACTTGAATTTTCAGTCTTTTCGAAGTTTTTTTTCCTTGTTCCAGTCGAGGTTTCAAATTAGACCTTCCATACTACTTGAACTTTAGAGTTTTGCGTTGGAAAAAAATCAAAAAGCTCAATTAATTGCAATTTTCTATCACTTTAATCCGCTGCATTTTGAGATAACGTAAGTCCCTTTAAATAGCAGAAGAAGGGGGGGCGGGATAGTAGCAAGTCAGAAATTCGAGTTTGAAAGAATATTTTTAATTTTTTAATTAAAGGAATATTTATCCTATCCATAGCTCAATAGTAGAGAGCAACGAGTAAGAAAAATGAAAAATCTAGGCGATGACACGAAGGAAAGCTGAACCATTATGAATATTCGTTGAGCTGAAGACATTGCATCACTCTAGTTTTTCAAATGGTATCCAAAGGTTGCATTCGGATCTGCATGGCCACGGGGTTGTCAACGCCTCGCCAAGCTTCTAACTTAATCGAAGCGCTGGAGTTAAATCAGGTTGTCATCGGGGCGCCAAGATTCTAATTTAGGAGCTAGAGTTCGATCAGGTTGTCATCTGAAGCGCCAAGATTCTAATTCAGGAGCTGGAGTTCGATCAGGTTGTCATCGGGGCGCCAAGATTCTAATTCAGGAGCTAGAGTTCGATCAGGTTGTCATCGGAGCGCCAAGATTCTAATTCAGGAGCTAGAGTTCGATCAGACTGTCATCGGGGCGCCAAGATTCTAATCGAATCGCTAGAGTTTAATTCGATTGTCATTGCTTTATTGGAAGATTTATCCCTGGAAAACTTACAGTAAATTCCTTGAATCTTGGATGAATTCTTTGAAACTTGCAGGAGTTCTTTGAAACTTGTAGGAAGTTCCTTGAAACTTGTAGGAAGTTCCTTGAAACTTGTAGGAAGTCCCTTGAAACTTGTAGGAAGTTCCTTGAAACTTGTAGGAAGTCCCTGGATTTTGTAGGAAGTTCCTTGAAACTTGTAGGAAGTTCCTTGAAACTTGTAGGAAGTTCCTTGAAACTTATAGGAAGTTCCTGGTTTTGCTAGAAATTCATAAATACTCCTGACAATTTGCTGGAAATTCACGAAGATTCCTCGAAATCTACTGGAAGCTCCTTAAAACGTGCTGAATGTTTTAGAAACCTGTTGGAAACTCCTAGATATTGCCGGGAACTCATGAAGAATCCAAGAAACTTGTAGGAAATTCCTGGAAATTTACTGGATATTCATTAATATTCCTGAAATTCGCTGGAAACTCATGAATATCCTGGAAATTCCTGGAATTTTCTGCAAAGGATTGGATTTTTCAGGCACTTACCAAATCATAGTTTGGTCCGTTTAATCAACTCTTATCATCGTCTAATACTTGAAACCGTCCGTCGTAACCCAGATATTCTTTCGAATTGAATCATTGACTCAAAGAAAACAAGTATTGTTCTAAACGCTCAGCGTGTCGAAATAGCATGCCAGATCATTTATCGTTATCTACTTCATCGATTTTATGCACGGCTCGAGTTTATTTATTTATATTTTTTTCGCTAAAAACAATCTTCATCTTCTAACCCTCAGTTCGAGTTAAATTGATGTATTATTTCAACTCAGGGCTATGGTCTGAGCATAGAAAGCGTCTTTAAATCGAACTCGAGGCCAAAAGAGGTTTTAAATGTCAGTGCAATTAAACTTAATAATTAGTTCATTGTTAACAGTCTCAGTGTGAGGTAATAACCATTACCATTACCATTTACCAATAGCCATTATTAAATGATTGTCCAACTCACTTGTAGTACTCGTGGAAAACTACGACTCTCGGTAGATGAGTTCAATTATTTTCTACACTATGTAGCTAAAACGGTGTCAAAACTTGGAGATGTACGAATAAGAGCTGTGCAAGAAAGTGATAACCTCTGGGAAAGTAAAAATAACTATTGACTTTCGACGATCGAAGTTGAATCATTGCCATGATTCACAACGCTCAGTTTGCAGTTCTTTTGAAACTCGTTTAAGAGCGCTGTAAGATTGCTTTCTGGGCATAAATCACAACTAGTGTGGAAAAAACGGTATAAATAGTCGAGTATCCTTAATTTTCATCAGTTCAGTTTCATCATTCTGTTCATACGGTCGATCTCTAATCTCTAGAATAATGGAAAAATCAATCGGTGTAAGTGCGCGCGGGAAACCTAGACTAACAGTTGACTGTAATGGTTATTTTCTGGCTTACCCCAGCGCAAATGGAGTCAAAACATGGCGTTGCATCCGAAGGTCTTGCGAGAGTAAAGTGGTTACTGTTGGAGAAAACCATGAAATCGATGTGAAGAAATCTCGATTCAATCATGTTCACGGTGCGCAACAGGCTGCTTTGCCGGAAATCACGAAATTGGAAGATGTTTGAAAGAGGCCTAGAAAAGATCGTCAAAAATTTGCAAGGAAATCAAAGCAAAAACTGCAGTCTTTGGAGAAGGACACGTACGTGAGATCTCAAAAAAGCGTTCGCAGAAAAGCGCCTGAAATCAGTATGGATTCTGACGAACAAGCAAAGATACTCAAGCGTTCAAAGAGTGGAACACCTCGCATTCTCTTTTGTGAAAACGTCTCAAATTCTTTGTGCAAGGGTCAAGGATTAGAGCACAATGTCGACATGATCATTCTGGTGAAAAAATAAGTATTTCGGCAGAATCAAAATCGACCAATCATCAGTGGTGGCACTCGAACAAAATGAGACTTGCCAATTTCAAAGAAAAAATCATAAAAAAAAGGAAAAAAAAAAAATCACTAAGCTACCCGTAAATCAGGAGGAATCAAGATTTGGTGCAAATCCCTCTGCTTAAGGATCACATTAGGATTCTACGCTCAGGGGCTTCAGAAGACTATGTACGGTGACGTGTATCTGGTGGAAAAAATCCTGCGCAAAAATAAAGACAAAGCTTATGTAAAGTGGTTCGGATTCGATTCAACTCACAACAGCTGGATTCCTATAAAAGACGTCGTGTGACTACACCGAATTCAAAAATGGTGCCTAATTTCTGGATTTTTCGTAGCCGGCATCGTTTTCCTCGCCTTTCAATTCCCGATCACCACTCAATGTTTTGTAGCATTTAACTTAACCTCATGCTTGGACTGTTGCCGCCTAAACAACCGTATTTCACCCCATATGGTACCCCTCATCAATAAGAAAATTTGGAAGTCTCCGACCGTTACTTCAGTGCATTTTAGAATGAGGTCAATACTGCTTTTAACTTTGTTTTTTTTTCTTCCATCTTCCATCGCAACTCCTAACGAAGCATCACTCCTCCAACTCTCCGATTGTCTCAAGTTACAGTTTGATGTAAAAAAAAAAATGACTCGTTGGAACCTGTCGATGCTTCGCGAAAGAGACAAGCAAAAACCTGTCCTAGCACCACTGTCGCTTGCATTAAAACCCGAACAGCAACTCCCACAGCTCATCTCAAAAGCGATCAGTTCGTGCAAAGCTTCCCGTGACTACACACTTTCAACGGTCGCCGAGTGCTCCGAAAATCACACGTCTTTGCAAAACGAGTTACTCAGAAGCCTCGCTTTTCTCAACTTCAGTGGAATTTCTGGTGGAATCTTGCGTTATTCGTACAAATCGGATTGTAAATTACGGATCAACAATGGTAGCCCTAACGAGGAAGAGACCGGATGATGACGTTAGATTTGTCAGGGTACTTTTAACATTGCTCACTAACTTTAAACGAGCATATAACACCAAACTATGCAATTCTGATAAAACAAGAATCAGTCTTTGGATCAACAAGCTTCAAGAATTAGAATATGTGCCCCGATACAACGGTCATTTTGTAATTTGTCCGTGGTGTTCTCCGCTCGATGACATCGATGGACCCGACTCGTGTGTGTGCAATGTTCCAGCAAGAATCGATGAAAAATTCCAAGTTCTCCTTCGAGAATACAATGTCCAAATATTCTAAACATAAACTATATTTTTTTTTTTTTTCATTCCGCTCAAACTATGTATTTTCCATAAATTCTATCCATTTTAATCTAAAATTGTGTACTTTATATGTTTAAGGTTATGATATACATTCATAAATTATGTGTAGTAAAATTGCTGTATGTTCACCAAATCTGTGTTTCGCTTTCCACTTATTTCATTCATTCATTCCTGGTGGGGCGGGTGGATTCGTGGAAAAAGGTTAGGGTAGAGGGCGAGGGGGGGGGGGGGGGGGGGTTAGAAGCTGCAGCTGTGAAGAAGTCAAATTATAAGCGTAAAATTAGACCCATCCTTCTCCAAAGATACGTTCGCTCGGTTGGTAAAGACACCCGACTTCTAATGGAAGCTCTTTTCAGAGCATTCACGGGGTTCGGTCCCCAATCGAACCAACATATCTTTTTTCTCGATTCGATGGTTTCTATGTTTCATAGCTTTTATACATACGCAGCATGCAATCTGACAACGTTCCATTTTGACCGTTTAAAACCATTGAAAAGGTCGCATTCGAAAGTTCTCACCTCGCTTACTTTCGATAGATCGATATTTTGCATGGTTTTAAATGGTTAAATTGCAATGTTGTTTTTTCATGCATCACTACTGTTAAGGTTTTTAAGTTTCAGAATTTTCGGATAGGAGTCGGCACTTCCATCCACGACGCTATAGTTTAATCGATGAGAAGGGTAAAATGCTTGATAGATATTCATTCCTTTTAAAATACTCATCAGTGTACTTTTGAAGCTCTATTCGTGCGGTTGTCTCTACAAATTACGCGCGACCTAAATCCTTTTCTGTCACAGAATGTGTTATTATCATTTAGAAATAGTCGAACATAACGAGTGGGAAGGAGAAACTTGGACTTTTTTCGTTCCGATGATCGATAAACTCGCTGAAGACGATTATGATGCGTTGGAAATGCTCTTGGAAGAAACCGAAGTGTTCGAGTTAGTCAATTGGTACGATAATACCAAAAAAGATGAACGAAAAATCAAACAGTTGATGGATTTACCGGACCGGAGACGTGGCTATTACATGAAGCAATATAATTTCGCAGAAAATTATGAGTAAAATCCTGTCTCATCAGAAGAAATCCGGAGATGGGTCCATCGTTACAGGCGGCGCGCGTGCTGATGAAATAAGTACAAGATGGAATAAAGGTCAAATAAATTTCTATTGCCCACCCAGATCGGAATCTTCACCGGAACCTTCATCGGAATCTTCATCGGAATCTTCATCGAAATCTTCTGACAATGATTCAGACACTGAAATTGGGGATGCAGCCCAATCTCAACCGAAGAAACTAAAGTTGGACGATGATCCGAAATAAAAAAAAAGACTATTGTAACTATCATTAAAAATATACCGTGTTATTTTATAAAAGAAATGAAATAATTAATTTGTTTCTATGAAATGTACATTATGACTCTTCATTCTCCTAATTTTCATTCAAAAAGTGGGGAAGGAGGGAGGGAGAGAGGGAGGGAGGGAAGCAGGGAGGGAGGGAGGGAGGGAGGGAGCTTGCGAGCAAAACGGGTCTGAGTACAGACCGTGTAAAAGTTAAAATTCGACGCGAAAATTCCTCGCAGAACGGGTAAAAAATTCAGAGTGGCGAGCTACAGACAAAAAAAACAAAAATCGGCGCTTCGCGCCGATTTTCGGGGGCTTCGCCCCCAGTCCCCCTAGCGCTTCGCGCAGGCTACGGCGCTACGCGCCGTCATATTGGGGCGGGGGCGCAATATGTTGCGGGTACCCGCACGCGACTTTCTCGCTCCATGTTTCCTATACTTTACAGCATAGGGGTGTATAAGGTTATTAACTAAGCATAGTCATATTTCGGTTCAATAAGATCTGAGATCATGAAAATAATCAGACCGGGATTCAAACCCAAAACCTTTAAGTTCAAAGGTTTTTTGCGCTTGATAGAATAGATGTCGTGTGAAGCGTAGTTCTGGTCTCAGCAAAACGCTTTTGCCGGCGAAGCAGTTGTGTGAGTTCCATGTGATACAGTGGAGTGAGTGTTCGCCAACCACCATATAACTGATAAGACCATGTCTTCGAGAGTTGGGCGAGTCTATCTTGAGGGGTGTGGGTGGAAACAGATTTCTTCTCTGAAATTTCTGACGGTCGATACCCCTCAGGCATCATGGACTTGCCGCGATTCTCGAGGAGGAGGAAGAACCCCTGATTCCCCTTAGCTATACATTTCACTCATCCCAATTCCCAGTTCTGTCAGTGCCCGTCGCCCCCTCTCCATTCAATGGTCACAGCCAATTCTTCCTTCTTGTCCGTGTTTACATTTGGTTGAGAACAAGTAGATAGGTTAGGGCCTAACCATTAAGTAGTTTGTGTTTAAATCTAATTATCACGAAGAGTTTGGTCATCTTTAAGTTTATCTTCCATAGTGTCTGTCAAAACTCCAATTTTCTCTTTTAGTACATTTACTCACCTTCTGAAAATAAGTTAGTTCAAGTGCACCACAGAATCTCCATTGTCAACATAGATTTTTGCTATTTCAAAGTAGTCTTATTTTGAGTGATAACGTGTGCGTGTGTTTGTGTGTTAGTGTTCGCTCATCAGTGACCTCGTTTTCTTTGAATCTAATTTCACCGGTCAAACATCAAAATCTTATCATTGACCAATGGTCCGACAGTTTTTTTTTAAAGTGGTATTTAATTTTTCTCTTCTACGAAATTTAAATGTGTGCCATACAGGCAGCTTTCCCGCTTCATTGTGGTAGTTCCAAGCAAGAAAAACACAGCAATTCTTAACCAGGGTTTCAGTGTTTTCTCATTTGGAGCTGCATAATTACGGCTCTGCTGTCACAATCTTTACTTGTCAAACACCACTATTGGAATCAGAACAGTGACTACATTTATGCTTTTTTAAATAAATCAGTGTTAACACATGACATTTGACACCGCTGAATTTGCTCCATTTGAATTCATGTAAAATATCGATTAGGTGGAGTGCACCGTGTACTCTTGATAGTTTGACCTTTTCATGGGTGGAAATGGACCAAATGCAGCTATGCCAGATTGCAGGCGACACCACTGAATACAAACATCTAAGTGGTGCTCTCAAAAATTGAAGTTTTACCTGTCTACCCCACCCCCCTCTCCCATAACTACCCTTATTTGGTTTGTCTTGGACGAATAAATGCTGCCATTCTATTTGCCTGTCTTATGAGCATATTTTCTACAAGTTTCAAGAAAATCCTCATGGTGGTGGTCTCGGAAACGGGTATTTTTCCCCATTTCCCCACCCCCCTCTCCCATAACTACTCATATTTGAGTTTTCTCGAAAAAACGAATAAAGCCATTCAATTTTTCTGTCTTAGGAGCATATTTTCACCAAGTTTCAAGGAAATCCTTAGCGCCATTTTTTAGGAATTTCAATTTTTACCCTATTTTAGGGGTAAAACCCCCCTAACAACCCTCAAATTCAATATCAAGGAAAAACAAAAAAAAAACGCTTCTAGCACTATCAGAAAGAACCCCTCTTGCCGAATTTGGATGGACCCATAGGTTAGAAGTTATGATGTACCACAGACGGACGGACGGACGGACGGACTGACGGACAGACATTTTTTGGGAATATGATTTTTGAGTTCAGGGGGACCTGAAATGCCAAGATATGGAAAAACCCCAACTTCGAAATTTTTCATGATGACAATACTTTCTCTCCTTAGGGGGGAGCGAGAAAGTAAAAAAAAGCCCCACGAAAAATTTAAAATACCCCTGAATGATAACGTTTACTTCAATCACATTATGGAGATTTGGCATCTGCATAGACATCAAACTTGCTTTGTCCTGTCAAATAACCGAAATTCGATTTATTCGTTAGACGTTATTGTACATAGATGATGTTACATTTGGGACCTGCCGTGGCGCGTGCAACCTGGCACCGTTGCATCTGGACCATTTAAAGCCATGTAAAAGGTCGATATATTGGAGGGCACTGCGCACTTCCTCGTATCGATATTTTACAAGTATTTCAACGGACAGACTGCATTTTTTTGTCAGATTCCTCGCAACGTCACCGGTTTGAACTGTGTGCAGTAGTAAAAAGCTGCAGTTTTTCTTTCTGATTTTCTTAGATTTCACTCGTTCACTCTTTCGTTCACTCGAACATTGGCAAGGCTCCGTCGGGGGCAGAAACTTTAATCGCGGTTCACTTAGTACATTGGTAAAAACTCGGCACTCGACACTTTTATGTACACAGTAAAAATCACAAAGCAAAAAATAAAAAGCTAAAAATTCAGAAAATGTGGCAACATGGGGTTACAGTGGTCAATTCACATCATACTTGAGGCATCCTGATCAATCTGTGGTTGATCGGTCGATCGATTGAGTTTGATAATGCTCAAAAAAAAAAAATATCTATATACAGGGTGTGGCAGACCACCCGTCCACTATCTTTATCTCAAAAACGGCCGAAAATTGAGCTTCGGGGGCAAAACTTTCACAGGGTATATCGACCCCAAGGAATCCAATGAAAATATTTTATGCCCTCCAAAACCACCCCTTGGGGGTTATTTAGGGGGGTGGGTACCCGTATCTCGAAAAAATCAAATAGAAAGGGTATATTTTGACATTGGAACCTAATACGGCATAAAAAAATAAAACTTTTTTATCCACAAGTCTTTTTTCTAAAAACCATCCTTTTTTGAGTTAGGGGTGGTTTTCAAAAAATTTAGGGGTAATCTTTGATTGACCGCTGTGACCCTCCAAATCATTGGATTTCAAAAAACTAAGAAGTTTCTGAAAGGACAGACCAAGGGCTTTCTTTTGATGTATCACATGCCTATTTTTTGTGAAAAAGGGTACAAGGCCCCCACACCCCAAAATTTTGGGGCTTCGGGGGGCCCTACGTAAAAATTTTCAAATGTAAAGGTATAGCTTGTGATACATCATTTGAAAGGTGTTTCAGAGACGAAAAAAGTGATGCCCCCCAAAAGTCGTAAAAACAACCCCCTTCCAAAATGGCGGCCGTTTTAAGGTTAGGGGGCTCAAGGGGGGACCTTCAGAAAAATGACCCAGAATTGAACGATACATGGCTAAACGCGTCTTAAAAAGAGAAAAATAATGGTTCAAACCGCGAGTCAAACCGACTTTTCAATCCAAAGTTACGGCCGATTGAAATTTAGGGGTAGTTCGGTTTCCCAAAAAGGCACCCCTAAATTTCAATCGGCCGTAACTTTGGATTGAAAAGTCGGTTTGACTCGCGGTTTGAACCATTATTTTTTTCTTTTTAAGACGCGTTTAGCCATGTGTCGTTCAATTTTGGATCATTTTTCTGAAGGTCCCCCCTTGAGCCCCCTAACCTTAAAACGGCCGCCATTTTGGAAGGGGGTTGTTTTTACGACTTTTGGGGGGCATCACTTTTTTCGTCTCTGAAACACCTTTCAAATGATGTATCACAAGCTATACCTTTACATTTGAAAATTTTTACGTAGGGCCCCCCGAAGCCCCAAAATTTTGGGGTGTGGGGGCCTTGTACCCTTTTTCACAAAAAATAGGCATGTGATACATCAAAAGAAAGCCCTTGGTCTGTCCTTTCAGAAACTTCTTAGTTTTTTTGAAATCCAATGATTTGGAGGGTCACAGCGGTCAATCAAAGATTACCCCTAAATTTTTTGAAAACCACCCCTAACTCAAAAAAGGGTGGTTTTTGGAAAAACGACTTGGGGATAAAAAAGTTTTATTTTTTTATGCCGTATTAGGTTCCAATGTCAAAACATACCCTTTTCATTTGATTTTTTCGAGATACGGGTACCCACCCCCCTAAATAACCCCCAAGGGGTGGTTTTGGGGGGCATAAAATATTTTCATTGGATTTCTTGGGGTCGATATACCCTATGCAAGTGTTGCCCCCGAAGCTCAATTCTTGGCCGTTTTTGAGATAAAGATAGTGGACGGGTGGTCTGCCACACCCTGTATAGGTATATAGATTCTATCTGTATGTGCACCGATATCGTTCGATTTCACAGCTCCCTTTTCAGTTGTTTCTATCGATCGATCGATCAATCGATCGTTGAGTCTTCGCAACTGGCAAAAAAAAAAATTACTTGAGCTCAAGAAAATCATGAGCGAAACTGCATCGAATTCAACGTCAATTTTTTTTTTTAAGAAGTGAAGGCAAAGCTCAACGATAATCTTTGGCGAATTTTTTCCAAAGCTATTTCTCATATGACATGATGAAGTCAAAAGTTAAAATTAATTAAAGAGTTTTGTAATTTCCATCAAAGCGTGATTTAAATCCACGAGCTACTTCTAATAGCAAGTTTCGGCTCGTTGCAGAGAAATCGAAATTTAAAATTCTCCAAAGATTATCAGTGAGCTCTACCTATATTTCTATGAAAAACTAGAAGAGGAAGAATACATAAAACTGAGCAAATAAAGCACGCAAAAGAGGACACCGACCCTCCTTTGCACTGTAAAGTAACCCACATCACATTCACAGATTTTCCACGTTAAGCGGTCAAAAATTCAAAGTCACATTTTTCTTTCGAAACTACGTTGAATTTATTCCAAAGATATGTAAGTGGCAGCTGGTGCACAATCGATTACTTCTCTCTCCCGTTTAACACTTTGCGGAAGTATCGAACGTCACGAGGGTCTTAACGGCTAATGATCGATTCTTCTTCATAGGTTTCAATGAGAGCTAGATTAATCCTTTGCTTTTCACGAGCCGCTACTGACTAATTATTTGGCATTTTTTTTTTTTTTTTTTTTTTTTTTTCAAATGGATCAGAGTAAATTTAAAAAAGAAAACTATGCAGCTAAATTTCAACGGATTTTGAAACCTTCAAAGATCAACTTTAAAACCACTTTTGAGGAGTAACTAAAGGTCAAAAGAAAAATGCTGGAAACGAGAATCAACTTCTTCTCTGAATCACCTCACCTTGAATTTTTCACCACGGAACACTTTCAATCACTCATGTAATTTGAAAACTCAAAAAAATGGGTCAAAATTAAACACTCACGTAGTTTCAAACGAACCGATTTTTTATGATTCCATTTATGTCAACTTTAAATTAAATGCTGAAACTAATTTTCGCATTTCTTTGCACTTTACGTTGTTTCCTTTTTCTTTAAACACTTTGAAAAAATTGTGACCCTTGAACTGCTCCTTGCTTCGCTGTGTCACCTAGCAGAATGAATAAGGCCTCTGGTTCTCGCAGGACTCTAACCCTTCACTGCATGAAGTTCCACCGGTGGAACAAATTCTTCAAACGCTCATATAAAATACAGGTTTTGAGATATGCCTTTGGCGCATGGTGGGTCAACGCGGGAGAAGGTATGTTTTGAGCTCACAAAAAAAAAAAAAAATGGCTGAAAGAAAACATCATGCAGTGAAGGGTTCGTGATCGAAATCGTGTCAGGGGGGAAATTTGCCCCCGTATCCAAACTGACCACATTTTGATTATTTTTATAAAGTTTCCGGCATTGGCTTTTTGAAAAATCCAATTAAAGTAAAAAAAAAAAAAAAAATGAAAATTTAAAAAAAAATAAATGAAAAAAATTCCCGCCATTTTTATGGTGTTATATCACTTGTAAAAAACGAGTAAAAAATAGAAAAAAGAGAATTTTGACCGAAAAACCGTCAAATTATTTTTTTCACTATTTTTCCCATGTATTTGACCACCTAATACATTGAAAAATCCACATTTGCTTGAAAAAAAAAATCATGCAGTGAAGGGCTAAGCCCTGATCGTCTCCCTTATCAAAATTGACCTGGGCCTTTCCTCCGTGCGTAGATCGTGCGAATTTTTTTTTTTCGCAGTCTCCGGGCGTAACTTCTTATCATCGATGCGGATACGCTTGCATTCCGTAGCTTCAACTTTACCGCAGCTATCAGCTCAACGCTCAACGATTTTGTTCTTTGCTCTCCGAGGTAAAGTCTTCATGGCGGGTCCTCACGCATATTCAATTTCACAGATGAAGTTCTAGTTCACAGTTTGAACCTCGATTCAAATGTGCTCTATGGGTAGCTCACCCCCTCCCCTACCTTCATACATTTTTATAAAGTGTCAAATACATAGCAAAATTCACTGCCATGTTGCCATCGTTGGCATTCTCACCGTGAGAATCGACACACAGTATATTTCTATCCGCTTTAACTCACACAGCAGTATAATCTCTATTCATGTTTCTTTTCGATCAACGTAACAAGTAACTCAAGCCCAAGTCTAATCTCCCATACTTCGATAGATCGATCATTCTTTCCTTTATATTCTATTCAATACGACCAAAACCTTACTTCGATACATCGTACGGGTTCTGTTGACACTCTCACGAGCACCCCCTCCCCGCCAGCCTTATCGCAAACAATCCATCTATCGATTAATCGATCGATAGATAAAACCTAGAATCTTACCCATCCAAACATATAGACAAATCATGCACCCATTATACACACACAAATCCAACGCTGCGCTCAAACACCCATGCTGAATCCATCGCTGTGCTCAAACCGGTATTTTACCCCTACTAACATGTACCACACTCTGTTCCAATTCATTGTTTCCTCATTTTATTGTATCGCATTGCATTTCTATTCTTCAATATTTAATTCTCATCTGCATGTCAGTTATAACTCATCATCCATCCATTTGATATATATTTGGACCATAATAACCATTCCCAGAAATGCATCAAATACATGGAAAACAATGGAATGCAACCGCTTGTTTTGTCTGTCTCCTGTCTTAAAGGTTATCTCTCCGGAACAAAAGCAAACAGTTACGCAAAGAAAGTTGAAGGTCATTCCCTCCGAGGCAGATATATTGTGTTTCCTTGAAAAGTTTTTGACGAGGTAGTTTGTTCATCAAATACGACCCAAGTAACGTCATATGTGCTCGGCTTTCTTTCTCGTCAAAAAAGAAGCATGCCTGAAATTGGATGATATGGGACAAGGAGGAAATTTCCAAATTGAAACTGTCCACCAACAATGTTTAATTTAAAAAAATTAAAAAAATAAATAAAACTTCCACGAGGCTTTGAATGCTCAAACAAATAAGATAAACAATATTAAACCATTTATTCTTCAAATCAGTTCACAAAGAGCGCCCAAAATAAATCAAGGTGACCGCAACTACACATTTTTGTCAAAATAGGGTCCAAAATTCAAGTGAATGGGGCAGTTGCAAGGGTCTAAAATGTTGTGTTTTTTATAAAGAAAATGAAAGTATTTGATGAGCTGAGAACAAAGATACCTTTGGTTTCTGATTAAGTCCTATTGTTCCGGAGATAACATTTTGACCCAAAATACATTGTTTTAAATGGGAATTCCGCGTAATGACGTCACTACGCTCACGATTTTTTACAACTTTACTCGTGTGTATCTCCAAAACCGTGACACTTATGAAAAAACCGAAGGCACCAATGTCTTCAGCTCATCAAGTACTACAAGTTCCTCTATAAAAACACAACATTTCAGACCCTTGCAACGGCCCCATTAATGACCGACCTTCATGAGCTTTAATCCCGTTGCCTACTTCCATTCAACAAAACTATGTCCCATTGAAATTGATATTAACCATCCCATGACTTTATCCCACTGAATTTGGGCCTGCTTTAGAATTAGACTTAATCAGTGGAAATTCATTTTTGGAAATGTCCTCCTAGCCTCGAATAGTTTACCTGAACAATAATCAAACCCTAGTCCTAAATAATCGTCCAGGACAATACCTTTATTTATGTAGTTTGCATGAATATTTCCCACCAACCAATGCTTAAATTCAGCATCAGCTCGATTTTTCTCGGTAGGAACGTCGGGACCTTAAAGAGAAGGGAGTACCTAGAGGTTAGAAATTAAAAATGTTTTGAGTAAACTCACTACGAACTACAATAAGTAATTAGAGGAGCAAAAGCGACTGATTTATACGCAAAGTTGGTTACTTCAAAACTGCGAGCTATTCAAAACACTGGAAACCTGCGTGTTTCCGTTTAAAATTTGCGTTGAATGTCCAAGATGAAAAAATGTTAACTATGAGTAAACCTGGAGTACTCTATAAAAGTAAAATTATGTAATAAAATGAAAACATTGTTTGAGTTTGTCCTTTTAAAGCATACATATATTGAAGAGTGAAAAGTTTATTCCAGTATCATGAAAGCATTTTTATTCTTCAACATTAAATTCTCATCTACATGTCCGTTATAACTCATCATCTATCAGTATCCATTCTATGTAAGGTGTTTCTTTATCTCCACCCCCCCCCTCTGGTTTTTATTCTTGCTAATTGAGATAAAAAGATGTGGTTTGGACCATTCTTCATCATTTTAAATGAATTTTCTTTTTTTCTGGGTCGAAACCTCCCCCCCCCCCCTCCCCCCTACGAAGGCCACCTGGGGGGCTATCTCAAAACTTTCAAATGGCAACCCCTATCTTGTGATACATCGTTTGAACGTACAATTCTAATACTTTTACTGCAAACCGGAAGTTGATTACGTTTTTCGTTTTCGATAAATCGAATTTCAAAGTTCGATTTGGACCAATTTTCAAAAAATCATTACTCCACTTTGGAAAATCGCAATTAAAAAAAAATATGGGTCTAAAATACTCTAAAAAGCAATTCCTTTTCAATTGAAGGGATGGTTTTGAAATAAAATTAGCCCAATTTTGATTTTAGAGCCCCCAAATTCTTTAAAAATTTTGCCCCTAAAAGGGGCTATCTCGAAAATTCCCTTCCGCGACTCTTATTGAATGATACGTCGATCGGTATCCAGTTATCCAGTTATCAAGATCGTTTCTCGTATTCGAGATATCGAATTTTGAAGATAGGCGAAAAATTAATGTATAATATTCGATACCTCGAATACGAGGAACGATATTGATATCCGGATTGCCCCAAAATGCTCCGCAGCTTTTATGTTTTTTTGATCGACGTATCATTCAATAAAGGTCGCGGAAGGGAATTTTCGAGATAGCCGCTTTTAGGAGCAACATTTTTAAAGACTTTTGATGGGGGCTCTAAAATCAAATTTAGACTAATTTTATGTCAAAACCATCCCTTCAACTGAAAAGGACTTGCTTTCTAGAGTATTTTTGACCCGTAGTTTTTTAATTCTGATTTTCCAAAGTGGAGTAATGATTTTTTGAAAATGGGTCCAAATCGAACTTTGAAATTCGATAAATCGAAAAGGAAAAACGATATCAACTACCGGTTTGAACTAAAAGTCTTAAAATTTACGTCCTTTCAAACGATCTATCACAATATAGGGGTTGCGATTTGAAAGAATTGAGATAGCCCCCTGGTGGCCCCCCTAGGAGGTGGGGGGTGACCCGGTGACCCAAAAACAAAAAAAACAAAAACAAAAAAAAAAAATCATTCAAAATGATGAAGAATGGTCCAAACCGCAACTTTTAATCTGAGTTAGCAAGAAAAAAACCCAGGGGGGGGGGGCAAGATAAAAAAAAACACCCTGTGTACAACAGGGTGTACCGGACCACCCGGATCAGGCATTTTTCTTGAAAGCTACTGAACCAAATGATTTAAAACAAAGAATTCAGATAGGGAGTTGACCCCAAATTTTCGGTTTTTGATATTTTCAAAAGTCCTCAATAGCCCATTGTGGGGGGGGATTTTCTGGGGGGGGGGCTCGAACGTATTTTTCAAGCTTTCTCGAAAAAGTCTTCAGGAAAGGTATCAAAAAATGTTATTATTCGTAAAGAAAAGACAATATTGGCGACAATTTTTTCCAAGCACCCCCAACTTTTTGAGTTACAGGGACTTTTTGGAATTTTTTGAATCAGCCCTTGTGACTACCCTGTTCATGATTTCTCAAGAATGTTTACAGGTTCTGAAAGAACACACCAAGACCTTTTGATTGGTTTGCCTCGTGTTACCGCAAACCGAAAAATTAAGATGGTTTTTTTGTGAAATAAAAGTTTTGCGCCTTCAATGGCAGAATTGGCGGGATTCCATGGTCTGAGTCAATTAAGCCAAACAATTTTGATTTCGGGAAAAACCCCTAGTTTTTTGTTTTAAGGTAACACATGTGGCACATAAATTGGAAGGTCTTGATGTGTTCTTTCAGAATCTGTAAAGATTTTTGACAAATATGAACAATGAACAGGGTGGTCAGAATAAGGGCCGATTCAAAAATTACCAAAAAGTCCCCATAACTCAAAAAATTAGGGGTTTTTGGAAAATAATTATGGAGCAAATTTGTCGCCAATTGTCTCTTCTGTACGAATATTAGCCTTTTTTGATACCTTTATTGAAGACTTTTTCGAGAAATTTTTAAAAGTGCGTTTGAGCCCCCCAACCCCCCCCCCGGGTCTATTGGGATCTTTCGAAAATATCGAAAACGGAAAATTTTGGGTCAATTTCCTATCTAAATTTTTTGTTTCAGATCATTTAGTTCAGTCGTTTCCGAGAAGAATTTCTGATCCGGGTGGTTTGGTACACTTTGTATATCACGGAAAAAAAATCTGATGAAAGTACTGCACTGACGTTTAACTCAACGTACTTGTGCTGTTAAAAAAGTGTGTAGCAGAAACAGATGTTGAATCAACGTCTGACTAGGACGTCAAATTTACAGACACTTAACCTGTTGAACCAAAAGCGGTTGAATGAAGATATAAACGCCAGGACTGTTGATGTGACGTACTGCAGTCTGTTGAATTTACAGCTCGGACGGCTGTTAAATGAACTGCTACCCGAGTGGTTTATTCAACAGCCGCCTCGCCTGAGTGGTTGACCGCCGCTCGGGTGGCTGTAAAAACTGAGTCTTTCCATCGGGCGACAAGGTGACACCGGTTTTACTCGGTGGTTATCTCCGACTTTTCACCAACTGGTGCTCTTTCGGGATAACCACCCGTTGAACCGATGCTGATTCAGAAAGCCGCGAAAATCATTTCGATTTGAAATACAAGCAACCGCCGTTTTGAATAACCGCTGAATAATTTATTTTGGAAATAGTTCGTTGAAGGGGCCCTTCAATGGTAAATAATTTACTTTACGCACTTTTCTCAATCATGATTTAATATTTTTCTAGCACCACTGAAAGGCTTCCTTAGTGCATAGATAACCAGACATTAATGGCGGAAACAATTTCTGTAGTACCTATTTACTTACAAGGGGAGGCTCAGAAGTCGCCGCCTCCGATTTTGAAAACAATTGCACGAAAATGTAGCTGAAGTAAAACTATTAGACCCGTGTTTCTCACTTCTTGCCAATGGGCCTTCCTAAAGCGTCAGGAATTTTTTGAAAGTTGCCGAAATTCACGTAAAAACCCGAGCGGAGAGCGTTCCGAATATTTACGTGAATTTCGGCAACTTTCAAAAAATTCCTGACGCTTTAGGAAGGCCCATTGGCAAAAAGTGAGAAACACGGGTCTAATAGTTTTACTTAAGCTACATTTCCGTACATTTGTTTTCAACATCGGAGGCGGCGACTTCTGAGCCTCCCCTTGTTAGTTCAGTTATTATTTGATTATTTATTAAGAGGTCCTTTTGAGCAACTATTATAATCTATCAATAACCGAACCTTATTTAACCAAACCTCACAGGAGTATTGGTTAAGAAGGGGACACAAAATTGATAATAAATTCTTTTATTTTCACCAATATACTCATTAAACTGTTATTATTACGTTTCCGCCGTTATTTTCTAGTTATTTATGACCGAATGAAGCCTTAAATTGGCGCTGCTTGAATGTAATTAGATCATAATTGAGAAAAGTGCGTAAAGTAAATAATTACCAACATATAACCTCAAAATTGAACGGCCCCCTTATCAAACTACACTGTTTATTTTGACTTGTAATTTTTCGTAAACCTCGCCAAACCTTAATTTTTAGCAAAAAACTTGAATTACACCTGCATGCACCTAGAATTGTATATTCAGTCATTTAAAAATTGATTTAATTTGGGAAAAAAAGAAGTTGCACGTAATCGGTGACAGGGTTCGCACCCGGGACTCCATGATCACCGAGCCAGTACTTTGCCACTGCGCCATCCGTGACGAATAGGGATTGTTGACAATCGCAACGTAAATAAGCATACCGTTCTGGCGCTGAGCAACGATAGCCACCGATTGGTGAAAAGTCGGATATAACCGCCGAATATAACCCGGTCTCACCTAGAGTCCCTGTATATCAAAGCGTCTCGCCATACGGGGTATAGATTCTGATTGGCTGAAAGATTTTAGGCTTTCACGGAGCTCAAGGAGGCGTTCTGTGTTATTCTCCATAAGAGAACCGTTAAACACCCCTACGAGGAGACGTACACGCCTTCTCGGTGAACCTAACCAATCAGAGTGGACGCCTCCTTCGATTTGTTCTTCACGTGTCGAGACTCTTTGATATACAGGGACTCTAGTCTCACCTTGTCGCTTGATTCCAAAACTCGTAAAAACTTGGATCGCATGTGTTTTAGAGCGCGCTCTGGTGGACACTAGGGGAAGCGCTAGCTACCTCACGCGCGTGCCGAGTTCGACAGTAAAGAGTAAACAAGAGTCGCAATTGAATTGCAGGCTTGCGTGGTCAACGCAGATAAGGGATCGGAAACGCGGGCTGGCCTCTGATTGGCTGTAAGCCTGGTGCAATACAGTCTTAGGGTATAGGGAAATTAACACGAGGGTTTCGTTCCGGGAAGTTTATCTCGAAACCTGTGCAAAATCGTCGCTAAACAATCTATACAAGTCGATTTAGCAGAATTTTCCGAACAAATTGATAGGTCATAAGTGCCACTTTATTGCAAATTTGAAAAGACTGTTTCAGTTGAAAAGTACGCACAATAGTGTGTTTACATGCTTGGCGTGTGTTTGAGTAACTCACTATTATGTGTACCTTTCAACTGAGACAGTCTTCTCGAATTTGCAAGATACTGGTACTTGTGACCTATCAATTAGTTCGGAAAATTCTGCTAAATCGACTCGTATAGATTGTTTAGCGACGATTTTGCACAGGTTTCGAGATAAACGTCCTGGAACGAAACCCCCGTGTTAATTTCCCTATACCCTAAGACACACTGATAAAAAAGTAATGTTGAATTGATCTTCGTGATTGTTGAATTAACATGACCGTAATGTAGAAAATGGGCACAACATTACGTCATGTTGAATCAACATAGTCAGGAATGGTGAATCAACATGACTTCAATTATGTTGGACTAACATGATGATGACATGTTAATATTACATTACGTCAGGTTACCACCATCGAAGCTTCGGTAGCTATATTGCCGAAATTTCGTTAGCTTCCAGGAGTTGCGAAATGGGGATAGTGGATATTGGATATATTAGACGACAGGCAAAGTAAATGAAACCAAAGATGAAGTTTTGTGTACCTTGGACTATGGGCGCAACTTTCATTCTAAGCTCTATTTCAACTTTTGATTGTATCATTAAAAATATACTCGCGTCATAACGTGCCTCTTAAAACTGAATTGATCATATTCAGTTGGGATGATTCTTCATGGGCGCACCGCACGTGTTAAAGGATACAAGTCACGGGGACTATGTAAACGGAAAACATTGGAATTTCGAGACTTCAACATTTAACAACAGAATAAAAATACTTACTTACACCTTAGCAATACAAATTTTATGCCAACAAATGGATAGTGAAGCCTCCTATTCAAAATTTAGATTAAAACATCACGCAAAAATAGTTACGGCCCCTCAGCAAAGAAAGAGGATTTACGAAAGTTGATGCGCATCATCAGCGGGGAACTTGATTCATGTTTGTACTTCAAACTTACCGTCATGTTGATTTAACATTATTTAATCACATTCCCAATTTTGTTATTTTAACATAACGTGTGATGTTCACTTTACATTTGTCGTGTTGAAACAACTGTCACGACTGTTGAATCAACATTATTTTTATCCTAACTTTTCAACATTACGAGTGATGTTATTCCAACAGGAACTTTTTTTTCAGCACGGAGAAAAATGTTATAATTTCTGGGACTATCTCATGATGATTTTCTGACTTCTGGTTCTTGGAAACAAAATTATTATGGATTCCATTGTGTCGATTGTCTCAGGATCCAGTGTAATAGTAAATTTTACCATCATATAATAGTCTGCATTAAATGTAATTAAAATGTAGAGTTTTCCATAATTTCAGTAAAGTTACGCATCAAAGTTATCCAATAAACCCAGACCGTGTTATGTTCTCTACTAAAGGCCGTCATTTTAAATCTACCACTATATAATAGTCAGGTTGGTTAATTTATTATTAGAAAACAACATTACAGCTTGTGAATTCCTCAAACATTCATAATCAACGTGACTAAGTTTTGGTTTGGAAATAAATCCATATTCAATTGTGTTTCTTAAAAAGTATTTTTTTGAATATACAAGATTTTAAGTAATTTTTGGCAGAACCTGATATTGAGATTTACCATCATACTGATGGTGTTTTGTAATGTGTCAGCCGGGAACTTTTGATTGTATCATTAAAAATATATTCGCGTCATAGCGTGCCTCTTAATAACAGAATTGATCATATTCAGGTAGGATGCTTCTTCATGGGTGCACGTGTTAAAGGATACAAGTCACGGGGGCTATGTAAACGGAAAACATTGGAATAAAAAACCAGTATTGTATTGTACCAATTTGTATTTGTAACCTAACCAGTTATTCATCACTAGTGCTGGGGTCAGCAGTGTGTTCTCCTTGGCTCATCGATTCATAGTTTATATTCATTATTGAAGTTTGATAGTTTCAAGTCGTGTGTGAAAACCCATTTCGATTTATCAATTCGTGTGTCCTCCTCAAACAATCTCAGCTGCTCTGAGTATGTGAAATATTTTTATCTGTGATTCTGTGTGTGTAGTGTCTTGGTACCTAAATTATGCGTAACCTCAAAGCAATCTCAACTGAATCTTTGGAATCTAATTCTTAATCAGTTCGCTCCAAGTAATGAGTTTGTTTAGGAAAGTCTCCGCTGTTCACAATATTTTATTATGATTCCTTCTAAGGAAGTCAGAGGCAGAATTTTGTAAAGTCAGTGGCAGAATTTTGTAAACTAATTTGTAACAGTTAGCACATACCTCAAACGTTTCATCCTTTTGAATATCCGATTAACTTTTGGAACCCTCAAAATTGGTGAGTGCATTTATCTACGATTATCTGAAAGCTTTCAGTCAACTGCTGCTCTGTCTTTGATGATATATTATGCTGTTTTTGTGTGCTTCCCTTTTTTCGTATCATGTTTTGCATTAAGTAGTCATTCAGTTAAAAATATGTAGGCTTGAGAGAAAAGAAACCAACGCCATAAAATACCCGCGAACGGGCAACGCGCGCTGTAATTTACCATCACTGATGGTGGCGCACATGATCCGCGTAGTATATTTGCACTATCTATGATGGTGGCGCGTTCGTAGGCTTTAATCATTGAGGTCGGGGTTTTACCATCACTGATGGTGACGATCTCTAAATAGCTTTTACTCATGAATACTATTTTGAGATTGAGTTTATCGACAGATGTTTTGCTAAGGTCAAAATCAGGTAGCGCTGATGGTAAATTTCACCCACATTCTGGTCTACGACATCAACCTTTTTTTTCCGTGAGTGCAGTTTTGCACCATGATTTCCCTCCATTTCCAGCCAATTAGAAGCCGACTCTTATAAGCATTGACCACGCTGGCTCTCAATGCAATTGCGACTCTTCTTTACGCTTTGTTCGACAGTGTTTGCTCATCTCAGTGTGTGCGCGGCGCGGCGCGGCGGTTGCCACGCTCATACTCAGAAGAGGACTCCCATACTTATAGACCGAGAGCCACCAACCAAAAATTCAACCGGAAAGTACTAAATTTACGAGGTACTTTTTTCCTTTCCTTCAACGCCCCTGAACAAGGATCGGCCGGTCTGGCAGTCTGAAGCGGGGGGAATCACAATTTACAGAGCATTAAATTTCGAAAAAATTGCACTCATTTCAACCGGAAAGTACTATGAACGAAACCTAACTTTTTCAACAGGGAATGGTGTCCTAAATTCATTTCTCGCGGTCTGGCACTCATGGTAGGGGGGAATGTGGCTGCCAGACCGGATCAAATTCCAAAAAAACTGCTCAAACGTTAACTGGAAAGTACCATGGATGGAACAATGGAACAAGTCTCATTTTTTAGGGAATTCAATGCTGGATCGATTAAACTCGTTCTGGCAGTCGAAAGCCGGGGGGAAAGGCCCGTCAGACCAAATTTTGTGAAAAAATTGCGCTATATTTTTTCGACGAAAACAGAACTGTTCTTGAAACCACGCAAATTCTCTCAGGAGTCCAATACTGAACACGTATCAATCAGTCTGGCACTCAAAATCAGGAGGGGGGGGGTAAAGCTGCCAGACTGGATCAACTTTCGAAAGAATTGCTTAAAAAATTGGAAAGAACTGTGGATGGAATAGGTCTGAATTTAAAAGTAATGCTATGCTGAAGCGATTTCACTAGGTCTGGCACTCGAAACCTGGGGGAATTTGCCTGCCAGACCGATTTTTTTTTATGTCAAATAGCGCAATTTTTGCATGATTGAGATGCATAATATGTAAGAGAGAATTTTTTCGAATAGTCTTTTCTCACGTAAGCTGAGTATGATAATTATAAAACACGACAAGATTGACTTTTAGCTTAGATCTGGGGGGAGGGGAAGCTTAACCGTCAAAATGTTCATGTTTGGAATGATGCGTTATCTTTTTATGAGAAGTTCCGCGTCGAATGAAAAAGAATAAATCTTTTCGCGTACACCGCAAAACCGACGATGTTTCACAAGGAGTCCACGGTAGCAGTGTATATGTTACGGGCAGATCTGGTTCTCCGGGCGGATCTAGATTTGCCCGGGCGAAATTAGGTCCGCCCGGGCAGACCTAGATGTGCTCGGGCAGAATTAGGTCCGCCCAGTTTTAGCTGGGCCGATCTAGATCCGCCCGCGAAAACCTAGATGTGCCCGTTTTAAATGGGCACATCTAGGTGTGCCCAATCGGTTTGAATTTGGGCATATTTAGTTTTGAAAGTTATTTTTCTGGGCCGACAATGTTAAGGATGGACGTCGTAAATATTGAATTACTCATCAGACTTGGCAATACAGCAACAGACAGTCTTCTGACTGTCTGTTTACCCTGGAGAATCTGCGGCAACTAATAGATGAAGGACCAGTCAAAATTACCTTTATTGAGCTTTTCTGTGGCATAAAAAAACTATAGCATCATCAGGATGAGTGGAGAATCCAGTAGTTCTCTTTTCATCAAAAAACTTACTGAAAGAAAAATAGGGAAATCAAGTAATCTAATCGTAGGAATTGAAGCCTACATGACTCCTTTTTGGAGAAAGTTCGTGGGGTGGCATCTAAAACCATTAAAACTACTCTCGAGTGGTGACGATCGAAAAAATTTCAAAATAATTTTTTGTCATTGTGTATAAGACTTGCCACGAAAAGAAATCCCACACTAAAAAGGGTCTCGTAGTCAAACCAATGATTTCAAACGACACCTTATCCCCTTGCCAGATCGACCTTATTGTTATGTGATCCTACAGAAGTGGTGGTTTTAAATTTATTTTAAACTTTATAGAGCACTTATCTAAATTTGTTATATTACAAGCTTTAAAATCAAAAACAGCCGACAAAGTAATAAAAACGCAGGTACGAAATTCGGGTATATATTGTTATTGAGGGTTTTTTCTTTTCTTTGCTGCATCATTATTTTTGTTGTTTGTTTGTTTTTATTTTTCTTTTCGTTTATTTGCTTTTGCTTTTGTTAATTATTTTTTTCTCTCTTTTATTTTCATTCATTTATGTATTTACTCTTTTTTTTTTTTTTTTTTTTGACAATTTCATTCTTTTTGGCCAACCTAGTTCCGCTCGGGCGAAACTAGGTTGGCCCACTATTTCCCGGGCAGATCTTAGATCGGCCCGGGCACACCTTGATCTGCCCGTTTTAAACGGGCGAATCTAGGTACGCCCGGACCGATCTAAGATCTGCCCAGGCACATCTAAATCCGCCCAGAAACCTAGATCTGCCCGTAACATATACATATCTTTACAGCAATTTAGTTCTGTAGTTTGAATGTCATGGCATTGGCGGATACGGGGGGATAGAGAGGTGGCTATCTGCCCCCCACGCCATTTTGGCCTAGAAAGGGGATAAAGGAGCGGAAAGGAAGGGAGAATAAGAAAAGGGGGTCATAACGGGGGTGAAATTCCCCAGTTCGCCTCCCCCCTCCCATTTGCGAGGGCTGGATCCGCTAATTTTGTCGTGGTTTCAAGGAACAATGGGGCTGTTGCACTTTAAGGCTGGAGGCGATCCCTCTTTGTGCCATGTATCTAAAAAGATACGTCTATTTCAAAAATCGATTAAAAAAATAATTTTCTCATTTTCCCAACACTTTTGGTATAAATGAGGTTTGGTAACCCTGTAGAATGATAATTTGTCAAGTGCTGACCTCTAGCGGTGGAATTGTGAAGTTGTGATGTGACCAAAACACCAGTCTTGCTGCGATCAAGAAAAGGCGCGGATCACGTAAGGTTAGTTCGTAATTATTTATAATTAATTTTAAGGTTTCTCTGAAGTTTTTGGCATGAATGTGTTTAGTAAGATGTGAGGAACAAGTTCCAACCATAAGTCATTGTTTAACTTAGTTTCTAAATGTATAATGAAATGCTAAAGTTACTATGTATCCAAAAAGATACATAGCTCCTAACTCGACAATCTTGCACTGTTGCACTTGTTGATGCTTGCATCTAAAAAGATACATAGAGACAAACTCGGGAGTTTTAATTTTTTCCCTTTTTCTTTCGGAACCTCACGTCACCGCAACCTATCTAACAACAACTGATTATACTTCCAGTTAATAACTTTTTTATCCTTTTTGCAGTAGGTGTACGGCTGCAGAGCCGAGAAAATACTGACATGATAGCATTTGAGACACAGCCAACGCAGCTAGATACGCCTGATATTGAGGACGGCAACGAAAAAGAGATACCAAAAGGGCTTCTGAATAGAAAAAAAGCAGGTTGGGCGTCCTAATTTTAAAATTCAAAAAAAGAAAATTCGAACTTTCTTCGTACCGTGACCGAAGGATGAAGATAGGTTTGAAAATCTAACAAGGTGAGGTCACGATGTGTCCGGCTCCGATCGTAATGAAATTTGCATGAAAATGTAGCTTAGGTCTGTCTAGAATCGAGAATCATTTTCGGCAAATGGGCACATGGGAAGGCAAACAAAAATTCAAAGCTTTGCAAAATTCTGCGAAATTTGATGTGTGCGCAATATGTACACGGGATGTTGGTGCGGGGACCCGAAAATCCGATACATATTGCGCACACTTCAAATTTCGCAGAATTTCACAATACTTTGAATTTTTTTTTTTTTTTTTTTGCTTTCCCTTGTGCCTTTTTGCCAAAAATGATTCTCGATCCTATATTAGACGGACCTAAGCTACAATTTCATGCAAATTCATCACGATTGGTGACCTCCTATTGTAAGTCATTATCCGCTGCCGTTTCTGCCCAAAAGGGCCAAATGACTAAAGTGTCTGAAATGAGACTTTAGGCTTTGTTATTTTGTCAACAGAAATTGCTTCTAGCAATTTCATCAGTCAGAGTAAATTATTTTTTCTCATATTATGATGAGCTCAACAGTTCTTTTATTTTTCATTGATTATCTTTTTTTTTCATTTTTATAATTTCTATTCCTCTGGTTTCTTCTCAATAACTTCCGTATCTGTGATTCCCAGAACTACGTAAAATCATTTTTTCTCCCTATTAAAATGTTTATACAGGGTGTTAATTAAAATAGGTTCCACTCAAGTTATCTCGAAAACGGTTGCGAATTTAGAAAATCGCTCAAACATGTGTTCAATGATTTCGAGGGGGACACCTTTTAAGGGGGTCGCCAATTTTGGGGCCCCCTCCGGGGGGCCCCTAGGGGGGGCACCACCCCCCTAAATCCAATACTTCAAATGGGGACCCCCATTTTTTATTCGATAATTAAAAAGAGGACAAAATTCTAAGACTTTCAGCACAAACTGGAAGTCGATATCGTTTTTAGTTTTCGATATATCGAAGTTCAAAGTTCGATATGGACCCATTTTCAAAAATTCACAACTTCCTTTTAAATTATCCAAATTTAAAAAACTTTAAGTTCAAAATATTCTACAGAGCAAGTACTTTTCAGAAAAAAATACAAACTTTCTGGAAAATTTACCAAAAGGGGGTTTCTGAGCCCCTAAATTTTGTTGAAAATTTCGAACTTTTCAGAGGCTGTAGAAAAAAAACTACTTCAAATTTCAAAAAACGCTGAAACATGGGTTCGCTTATTTTATAAGCCGAGCATTTTGGCGCAAACCGGAAGTCGATATCGTTTTTCGTTCTCGAGATCGAATTATTCGAGCGAATTATTGACATTTGATCAACATCGAACTTTGACCTTCGATATCTCGAGAACGAAAAACGATATCGACTTCCAGTTTGCGCCAAAATGTTTGGCTTAAGACGTGCTTTCAAATGATGTATCACACAATAGGTTTTTATGATATCGTCATTTAAAATTGTCAAATTTGGGGGGCCGTGACCCCTGCTCCCGCCCCCCCTGGGGGCCTAAGAATTTTTGACCCCCTGAAATGATGTACTCCTTAAAATAAGCGAACCCATGTTTCAGCGTTTTTTGAAATTTGAAGTAGTTTTTTTTCTACAGCCTCTGAAAAGTTCAAAATTTTCAACAAAATTTAGGGGCTCAGAAACCCCCTTTTGGTAAATTTTCCAGAAAGTTTGTATTTTTTTCTGAAAAGTACTTGCTCAGTAGAACATTTTGAACCTAAAGTTTTTTAAATTTGGATAATTTAAAAGGAAGTTGTGAATTTTTGAAAATGGGTCCATATCGAACTTTGAACTTCGATATATCGAAAACTAAAAACGATTTCGACTTCCGGTTTGTGCTGAAAGTCTTAAAATTTTGTCCTCTTTTCAATTATCGAATAAAAAATGGGGGTCCCCATTTGAAGTATTGGATTTAGGGGGTGGTGCCCCCCCTAGGGGCCCCCCGGAGGGGGCCCCAAAATTGGCGACCCCCTTAAAAGGTGTCCCCCTCGAAGTCATTGAACACGTGTTTGAGCGATTTTCTAAATTCGGAACCGTTTTCGAGATAACTTGAGTGGAACCTATTTTAATTAACACCCTGTATATAACGATTGGAATTTTAACCCCACCTTATTTCGTGCCATGCAGTAAGTATACATGTAAACTCTTTTGTTTTCTCGTTCAATATTTTTCTCAAGCTGGCACGTCTCTGATTTCCTCTAATTTTCCACCAATAGATATACAGGGTGTAAAAAAAAAGGAGCAGCTCCGAATAACTCGAGTTTGGGTTCGAATTTCAAAAAACGCTGAAACACGGGTTCCATTATTTTGAGGGGGACATCTTTTAGGGGGGTTTCCATCAAATTCTAAGCATTTTGGCGCAAACTGCAGGTCGATATCGTTTTTCGTGTTCGAGATATCGAAAGTCAAAGTTCGATTTTGACCCATTTTCAAAAATTCACAACTCCCACTAAAAAAGTCGGAATTTAAAAAACTATTAGCTTAAAATGCTCTACAAAACAAGTCCTTTTCAGAAAAAAATACAACTGTCCAGGAAATTTGAATTTTAGGCTCCACAAAAAAATATTCAACATTTTCAAAAATTTTGAATCGGCGATATTCTTGTAAAACGGCCAGAATCGACAATTTTGGCTTAAAACCTGTTGGCTGAGTCCAAATGAGTGATGCAAAGCTCTCAAAAGTCCCCAAAACCCCATTAAAGCCCGAGAGAGAGGTGTTTCCTGACTCTAAATTTAGCAGTGTTCTCAATACTGAGTTTGATCATTTTAAAGGTGATTTTGAGACTTTCTTGAGCTTTTAAGCGCTTTGAATCGCTCATTTGGACTCAGCCAACAGGTTTTAAGCCAAAATTGTCGATTCTGGCCGTTTTACAAGAATATCGCCGATTCAAAATTTTCGAAAATGTTGAATATTTTTTTCGGAGCCTAAAATTCAAATTTCCTGGACAGTTGTATTTTTTTCTGAAAAGGACTTGTTTTGTAGAGCATCTTAAGCTAATAGTTTTTTAAATTGCGATTTTTTTAGTGGGAGTTATGAATTTTTGAAAATGGGTCAAAATCGAACTTTGACTTTCGATATCTCGAACACGAAAAACGATATCGACCTGCAATTTGCGCCAAAATGCTTAGAATTTGATGTTCTTCAAAGTTATGTAATAAAAATTAGGGGTCGCCCTTTGAGAAATGCGATTTAGGGGGGCGGTGGCCCCCGGACCCGCCCCCCTGGGGGGGCCTGGAATTTAGCAACCCCCCTAAAAGATGTCCCCTTCAAAATAATGGAACCCGTGTTTCAGCGTTTTTTGAAATTCGGACTTAAACTCGAGTTATTCGGAGCTGCTCCTTTTTTTTTACACCCTGTATAATGTAAATCATTGAGTCTTCACTTGGATGTTTCTTTCCTTTTCAAATGTTTATAACTATTAGAATTATATGCACACCTTATTTCGTGCCCTGCAGTAAGTAGATGTAAGCTCGTTTTATTTCTCGTTCAATTTTGTTTAAATTTTTATTTTCTAAAATAAACTTGTTATCTTAATTACACAAATTACCGCTTTTATTTTCTATCAAAATAGCCGTAATGATCAGTTTTGCTGTTTTGTGCAACTATAGTTAATCAAATTTCTGAATTTATCGGTGTTTAGACAGGTGTACGCAAAAATCACATATTCAAATATATTTTTACGTGAAATCTACTGAGCAGTTTATATTTTTTACACCGGTTGACTCATCGATGAATTTAGCTTTGCCACCAACTATACGCAAAACGGCAACACTGGAATGATAAAAAAGTGGGATCATCTGATAGAAATGAAATGAAACATCGCGAAAGATTGAATCCAGGAGAGGAAATCATAGTTTTAATGTATTTGTTTATGAATACTCATAACTGCACATTGATTACTAAGGGGCAGACTGAAATAAAATTATGAGTGGGGGGTCGATTTGCACGCATCGGTTATGTATTTTTTTTTTTTAATTTGAAAGATAAGAAACACCTAAAAAGGAGAAATTTAAAATACACATCGGACTCGACTTTGTCGCCATGTATCTTTTTAGATACAACCGGTAAGTATTCAACATACTCGAGTTTGGGGCGGTGTATCTTTTTAGATACAACTCAGAAAAAGGGCATAACGATGGATTTTTTTCAATATTTTCGCTTGAGCATGTTCTTTAGGGCCTATAGGTCAGGAAAAAACCAAAAAATAATTTTTTCATCGGCTGGATCCATTTTGGCACAAAGAGGGTTAAGAGTTGATACAGACGCAAAAACCCCCAAAACTAACGATGCAGCCACTATAAATTTACGAAATCCGCACTCCTAAACTCAAAAAATGCTTTTAAATGCGCAATCGTAGTGGAGATGTTAAGCACAAACAATGGGAGATCATATCTTAATTTCCTCACGCGCTTTCTATACTGGGGAGGTATACATATGTAGGTATTTACAGAGTAACTAGTCACCAGAGGAGTGATTACTAACCGACTGTGTTACGGTGACATCTGGTGACACTGCGGTGCCAAGAGACGCGTCTCTTACTGTCCACTTAATTATTAATGGAGTGACCGTATTATTAGATGGGAACCTCCCATTACTAGTGCCCAACACGGCAACACCGACAAATTGATTGCCCCTTTAAAAGCATTTTTTACTTTAAAAGTAGATTTCGTGTGTAGTTTTGCAACCATATCGTTATTTTTGGAGGTTTTTACTCCTGAATTAACCTTTAAACCACCTACAGCCCCATTTGTTGATATTGATCAACCGTTGAGAATCGTTGTAGAAAATCCCCACTTCTAACCAAATCTTGGTACCCTCAGGAATTTTCTTCTTTTTTATCTAAAAACGTCGTTATCGTTGCCTCAGTCAATAACGCTGTAGCATACATTTGCTACAAGCGATTTATTAGTCAATTCTGACGTAAAAACCTCAACAAATAACGATGGCAGCACGAGAAACTTCCGAAATCCACGCCTAAACTCAATAAACACTTTTATTTGTGCGAGATCAATGGTGGCTTGGCTTAGGGCAGAAATACTAGGAGATTTTCATCTAACAATACTGTAACTCTGTCAAGAAGTGACCAATGAGAGACGACTTTCATTTGACACCGGTGTCACAATGTGTCACGGTACCATTCATCGGATGTGGATCATTACTTTGATGACTAATTACTCAGTGAATCATCTTTGTCAGCATAGAAAGAATGACGAAATAAGACGTGAATCTCCCATTTGTACTGCCTTTATGCCACCATTACGCTTGCGCAAATAAAGCGTTTATTGAGTTTAGGAGTGGATTTTGGAAGTTATTAGAGCGTGCCTCAAGGTGCCTGTGAACATGTTTGTACGAAGCGGAATATCCGTATAAAAGCGCAATTGAGGCGGCCCCTGCATTAACAGGCAACAGCCCATGCGCGTATGTGCTGTTTTTGCGCCCAACAGCGCAATTGAAAATTATACTCAAGAAGTATCACCCCTGTGAATTTGGTGACGTGACGATGATTCTACGCGGAGATATCGCGTCGATGGGTGCAAAAACAGCACATACGAGTACATGCACTATACTGTATGCACTATAACTGTATGTAACTGTGTACCTACTATTCCCATTTGAATGCATGAGAAACGATCAATTAGTAAAAGAGCCATGGTCTCCTCAAGAGTCGATTGTTTCTCATGCGTTCAAATGGGAAGAATTCGTAGTTGCCAAATTGCTGGCTATGCTCATGTACTTTGAGAGGTCATTTTCCTTTACATTTAATTGCGAGCCAAATATAGCTGATTTATTATTTAGTTTTTACTTGTTTGTTTCAGTTTGCGTTGTTACTTTACCTTAAATTTTTATGTTTCAACAAATTATGGCAAAAAAAATTATTATTCTCTCAATTAACTGTCAAATCCTATTAAATTTGCGTTAATTTAATTGTTGGGTGCAAAAACCGCACATAACTCACTTTTTTAAATTGGCCGCGAATGAACTCAAACCATTTTTTTTTTTAAATTTGTCCTTGGATTCTGTTCAAAAAGGGTTCAAAGCATAAAACCAAGAAAAATTGTACTCATTTCCGAATCATATCAACGCGTTATTAGAAAATGAAAACTTTAAATGCGTTTTCTGGAAATCAGGTTTTTCGATAAGTGTTGTTTTTGCAGCCACCGCCTCAATTGATCAATCATCATATATTTCAACTGCTCATCAACAGCTTTGTTTTTTAATTTGAAATGACTTTCTAGCAATGTTCCATAAAAAAGACAAATTCTAATTTTGAAAGAAAAAATAAAACAAATAAATCTATTAATAAAAATATGCATACAAAATTATAATAAAACGAATTATCCTATAATATAATGCGAAAACGAAATTAAATTTCTAGCCGTTGAACCGTTCGGAGGGGGGGGGGGGTCTGGTTCCGATTATTGGGTTCGGCTCCAATGCTTCGGGAAATTTTAAGTTTTAATGTACGGACCCCGCGTCCCATTTTAAAATGCTAAAAAAAATTCTCTCAAAAATTTGTGCGAATGCGAAAAGGATGCGAATCAGTTCGTTTTGCGGAAGGGTGGAAGAGAGAATCGAGATTTTGTCGTCCTTTTTTAAATGCATAGTGCATACGTTCGTACGAGCATACGGTTGTGAACGCGTGTGAGCGAGAAACGGGATGCTCTGTCAATTTTGTTTATTTTTTGTTTGTTTTTTGTTTTTAAATTTATTTGCTCCTTTTGACGTTAACGTGGCGATCTTCGTCGTATGTCTTTAGCGTGGAAGGAATCATTCGAGGAGACTCGAATTTTAATAGAGACGACTTGAGGATATCGATGTATAGCTCCGACTTTTTATCACATGTTTTTACGTAGATACATACACAACGGGACAGTCACAGTGCTGCTGGAGGTGTCGAAAAATATACAGACACACTTAAGACTTAATTTAGGTATAAAATGTGTATATTTTATGATAAATCTGGCAGCATTGTACAGTCATCGATTGATGGTGGCTTGACGAGGTTGCTGTATCGCTTCGCAATGTATAGAGCTGCGTTACTTATCATATCTTTTAAACGTACGTAGATTTACAGAATTGTACGATCAACGAGTGATGACTTGATAAGATCGGTGCATTGATTCGATATTTCGATTTTGAGTTATTATTGATAAGTTGAGACGGTGGTTATTCTTTTCTTATTAACAATATGTTGTCACGGAATTCACCTCTTTATTCGTGGAAAGGGGGGAGGGGAGGTTGCTTTTTATGCCCCTCCGAATGATGTCTCTGTTTTCTAAGCCTTTGGTGTACATGAGCATGAGAAAATACAGATTTTGTATTTCAGGAGTAATAGAGTAAGTTTTTAGATTTCACTCTTCAAGCAAGATTAGGTGGGCCCATAGCAAACGGAGGTAGGGGGCGGTTTAGGTGGTTGAATGGGTTGGGGGTGGAAAGAGGAAACGAAAGGGTTTTGTGAATATGCTTGACAGTTTTTTCAACAACATTGAAATATTGTAACCTGTTTCTAATACCAGGAGGCTAAGATACTGATTAAAAAGGGGTAAAACTGCTAAAACCGATGTAGTTTAAATACAGGTTCAATAGACCCGGCTCAGTCGTCAGCGTTGAAAAAAAGACTCAGGCATCTAAGAGCCAATATTTCATTAGTCACTTGAGGCAAAGACGCTTCAGCGTTTTAATACAAACCAAAAGATAAAATCATAAATTCACATGCACGGATTTCCGAATATAATGGTGAGACGCAGTCAAACGTTACATGGAATACCAACATTTACAAACTAGACAAGGGGCAAACCGAATTCCATCTAATTACTAGCATTTCTTAAAAAAAATAAAAGAATGAAACCCTAACGCAAGCGTACACTGAAAAAAATAAATAGTTAAAAACGGATAGAACAAAATGATTTTCTAAATTAACCAATAATTTTGTTAAATTAACAACTCAAATGCTAAATCAGCAATTCATTTTGTTAGCTTAAAAACTCACTGTGCCCAACCAGCAAATCAAATAGTAAAAATAACAATTTTTACGCTGGAATAACAAATTAGTAAGTAAAATCAGCAATTTATTTTGCTGATATAACAAGTTGAATTGTTAGATCAGCTAATTGGGTTAAGTTCTGTAGTTTTTTAATTATTTAAAATTGCTAAATTGACAATGTCTATTTTGGTATAAGAACATCATTATGGGGTTGATTTAACAACTATTTTCGTAAACTCAACAAATAAATTGTTAAATTAACAGAAAACCCTGGTTGATTTCGGAACTTTAAATTTTTATTAAATCAGAAAATTTTGAATTGTTGCTTTAACAGTCGATTTTTATTCAGTGCAACCAACCGAAAACAGAACCTACAGGAAGAAAACGAAAAAACAACCCGAAAAATTTAACAAAAAAATTAAATGAAAACCCCATTAAGTAGATTCTTAGAAAACCCCTAGTAAAGACATGAATATTGAATAAACATAAACATTAAAGAAAACGAGAAGATTTTTTCTAAAAAACGATCCTAAGTGGAGGCAAAAGGGCTCGAGTCAAAAATGGGTCTAGGAAAAGATACCGAAACAAAGCTTTTTAATCCCTCCCTCCCTAACGCTGGTGATTGCTGCTCCTCGAGCATTCCTCGAGCCGAGACAAGAACTTGGCTATACTCGAAGGACGAATGCTACACACCCTCACCTCAAGATATTTCCCCTCTCTCTCTCTCTCTCTCTCTCTCTCTCTCTCTCTCTCTCTCTCTCTCTCTCTCTCTCTTTTTCTCTCTCTTTCTTTTCCTCCCTCCCTCTCCCTCACATTACACCAACAGCCACCCGAGTGGCCAATTCAACGGCCATCCGAGCTGTGAATTCAACAGCTCGGTAAGTACGTAAAATGAACAACAAACGCGCGCAGTAATTTCAACAGTCACGACCGCTTCTTCAACAGCGTTTCATATATTATTTGGACAGACTTGGATCTGTTACATTAACAGAATATGGTGACTGTCAAAGCAACAATTGTAACAGTAGAATGAACATCCGAAGCTGAAAGTAAAATTGACATGGTTCCAGTTTGTTGTCATAACGGCCTGAAAACGTTGCTTTCGCCGTCGTCGTGATTAATTTCACTGACCAATATTATTATTTATTTTGAATTAATGAAAGATTACAAATAATATTATCTCAGAAACGTAGCAGAAGCATGAAAAATAAACAAAAAATTATGATGACTGATCGAGGAACGTGTAATTAGCATTAATAAAATCAATTTCGGGGATATTTCAAGAAGTGATTTTAAAAAATTGGACGAATGTCTCGTCAATGGTATATAACACTGAGAAATATATGATGAAATATGTATTATTTAAAAACTCCCAGAAACAGTAGTTTGAATTTATTACCTACTAATGCCAATGTGTACAAGCTATGGTTATTTGCATTCCACGTAACTTTCTCTGGTTTAAATAGAATTTGAGCGGGAGATAGGCGGGTTCCCAATAAAACCTGCGTGTCGTTGCAATAAGTGACCTGATTTAGAATAGAAAACCAACAAGGTCCTCATTAGTTGGTTTCACAAATGATGATGCTTCTTTCTCATATTATAAGCGCCGGTTGGCGCAGACGGCAAGTAGGGTAACCCTCTGAAGTCTGCCACTCCGAGCGCTTATCTGTACAGAAATTATTTCGTTTCCCAATTACAGTCAAACCGTGACATAATACAGGGTGTTTTTTTTTATCTCCCCCCCCCTAGTTTTTTTCCTTGCTAATTGAGATAAAATGTTGCGGTTTGGACTATTCTTCATCATTTTGGCTGAATTTTCTTTTTTTGGGGTCGAAACTCCCCCAGCCCCCCTAGGAGGCCCCAGGGGGGCTATCTCAAAAATTTCAAATGGCAACCCCTATCTTGTGATATATCGTTCGAAAGGACATAAAATTTTAAGACTTTTGGCGCAAACCGGAAGTTGATATCGTTTTTCGTTTTCGATATATCGAATTTCAAAGTTCGATTTGGACCCATTTTCAAAAAATCATTCCTCCACTTTGGAAAGTCGGAATTAAAAAAAACTATGGGTCTAAAATACTCTAAAAAGCAAGTACTTTTCAGATAACGAAATGTTTTTGACATAAAATTAGTCCAAATTTGATTTTAGAGCCCCAAATTTTTTTAAAGATTTTGCCCCTAAAAGGGGCTATCTTGAAAATTCCCTTCCACGACTCTTATTGAATGATACGTCGATCAAAAAAGCATACAAAACTGAACATTTTGGCGCAATCCGGATATCGATATCGTTTTCCGTATTCGAGATATCGAATTTTGAAGATGGGCGAAAATTGAAGTTTTAATATTTTCAATAATTTTAATGCCCTGAGGCTCAGACTATTTTCAACTGCCATGGTCTGAAACTGTGAAGCCCCATTTTCTACCTATTTGCTTGCATTCACAACAGCAGAAGTCATTATTCTTAAAAATTGTTGGAGGTGTACACTGTACAGTAGTGACTAACGTGTGTGGTAACCTCACTTAGAGGCTCCTAGGTATCATTGTTTGTAGGCAAGCAGTAACAAAAGTTCCTTGACGAATACATAACTCATCAGCATATTGATCAGAGCGAGAAGTAACATCAGTTCCCCGCTGCGATCTAATTGCTAAAAAAGCTGGTAAACTTCTAAGCTTCCAGTCCAATCATTCACAGGTATTTACAGTCAAGAAGTAACGAAAGTTCCTTGCAGTGAATTATTTACCGTAGAATCTGTAGGTATCCTTCGTGTTACCTCAAATAATAACCATCATAACCCCAATTTAACATCAATCTGCATGTTGAATGTAGCAAGCAGTAATGACAGCTCTTTGCTGCCTGCTTGCATGTTTCATTAGTGCATACAAATGAATCAAGTAGTTACACGCTGTTGCTTTGTAGAGGTCTAAAGATAATATCCTAAAGGTACTATTATCTGACTCAAATAGATAGATACACGTATTATTTACTATCCCTTCTCTTGAACCTGTGTTTCCAGTGTTTTTCTGCGTAAATTCTCAGATTAGAAGTAAATTATTTCCAAAGATAAGAAGAAAAAGTCAGCCAGAAAGCGGTATCATGAGGAGAGAAAGCTTTTGATAGCTGCTGATCCTGTCAAAGAATAAGGTTTCAAGAGGCGGCAAAAAAAAAAAAAAAAAAACTCCCTGTATCCGTACAGTGGGTTTAGATGATCGGTCATCACAGATTGCGTACCTTCATATTTTATTGATATTATCTCACATAAAAGTGAATTTGAGCTGCCAGTAAGACTATGGTCGAAACACCCATACTGCCTAGATTTTCAAGCATAATAAATGTACTTTTAATCAGTCGCGTGCTCTCAATGGTTTGGACTAGAGTAAATAAAATATTTTAGAATGTTAATTATTCGGTATTAAAATAAACTTCAAATATCGAGTAAAATTAGGTTTAAACTTTTGATTCAATTACCTGAAGTATGCTTACGTTAGCTGAAACATAATCAAGCACATCGGGAATGATTCCAGCCTTTTTGAGATTTTCCGTCAATTCTTTGGGTGAGGTTGGCAATTTACGTCTTCCAGCTCTAGCATAGGCTTGTATTATTCCAAGTGTAACTGAGACTTTGAGAGTAAATTTAAGAAAACAATGCCCATGCTCTGTCATTTTACGGACGAAAGTTTTTTTTTTTTTTTACTTTCATATTACACATGTCAGGCAAAGAAGCATGTTACAAAATGGAGAGCAGTGTTGAGCTGTCAGGCTGTGGAAGCGGGAGGGGGACTTGCTTATACACGTAAACAGTGTGCTACTGTGCGGGAGGGAGGGCAGAATGGTTGGAGTGGGGGGGGGAGTCATATATGGGTACTGGTCGACGGCCAGGAGGCGGTGGGGGTGGTCCGAATCAAATGTCTGCTGACCAAGCGGTAAAGTGGTTCAGGCCCGTAACCAGGCATCTTTTCCAGGAGGGGCTCGTGTGTTTTCAGGGGGGGGGGGCTTTTGTGGTATAGTTTCTAATACACTACATGGTAAAACACATTTTTCCAGGGGGGTTCAAAATTTTCTAGGGGGGCTAGCCGGCTAGCCGCCCCACACTGGACGAAAACGTCCTTGTGCCCGGACATGGCTGGTTTCGCGCTCCTATCTTTGTTTTTTCGAGTTGTTTTGGCTATTTTTCTTTAAAACCGACATCCTTTTAACTTATTTTCATTTTTTATTTTTTATTTTTTTTTTTTATTTTATTTTTTTATTTCTTTTTTATTTTTTTTATTTTTTTCATTTTTTTCTATTTTTTTTTGTGTGTTTTCCACAAGAATCACCCTATATAATGTGTTTTTCGACTGTAGAAACAATCGCATTTTTATTTTCAGTAATGTATTTCGTGTTTGACCCTAACCCATTGACTCGCTCCAATGTGCGCCGCGTCGTGTTATTACACGATTATTTCTCGTATCTGCAGTTTCTCGCAGCTAAAAATCATTGAGGTGGTTTTTTCAAGTTGTAATAAACACTACTAGCTTAAAGTTCACATTAAATACGATTAAACACCCTGTTGAAACTGTATTCTAATTTTTTTAAACCTTAAAATCTTAAATTTGAACAAAAACCATCACTACATACATCTATATTTGCATGATTTTAAAAAACTACAGGTCGAAAATTATCTCCATGCAATGGTGAAAATGACTATTGTATCGGCGTTTGTTGAAAAAAAGATTAACACATCTTTTTAAGGCAAAATAAAACACGCAATTTTAGCGTCAAAATTTCAAACCGCCCCAAGAACCCATTTTTCGACAATGGTGAGGTATAGTGCTGGCGCGAGGAAAATAAAAACAATGTTAGAAAAGTTACATTTGGGATTTAAAAGACTACTTTTTGTCAAATAGTTGAGGTTTTCTGCAGATTGACTTGACCCCCCATGTCCGAGCATAAGAGGCTTTTCGTCCAGTGTGCGCCCCCCGGCCCCCCTCTGGTTACGGGCTTGAAGTGGTTGTAAACGGCCAGTATGACGACTGACGTGTTTCGGCGTTTTTCGTAATTCGAAGCCGTTTATGAGAAATTCGAGATGGTACATATGTTCTTCAACACTCTGCATTGTCCCCATAGATTATACCACACATTATACTCCCCACAAAGCATTAAGCCACAGAGCAACAAAAAGCTTACGGACACGAAATAAGTGAATAAAGTATTCTTCATTGAATCACCATCTCTTTTTAAAAGCATACTCATGCTTTATGTGCCTCTAAAAAAAGTGAACAATGTCAGAAGAGTCAGCCGGTAGATGTTTATGAAGCATAACCATATCAAGCATAACCATAACCTATAAGTGTGTTATTGATTGAGTCATAATCAAAGGTTTAAGACAAGAGTTGCGCAAAAATAATAATAATACGAATGATTCTTATATTAACAGGCAAATTTCCAACCATTAAGACCATACGACTATTTTGAAAACTTCTGAAATTTCACAATGATATGAACGTATTTTCTTTCGGGCGAGTTGTGACTTGTGAACGACAAAGTACAAACCTTGTTGTTAAATGTTCTAAATTTATTTTCCTTTAAAAAACTTGAATAAAAGTCCCTCCTCTGCGGATAAACCCAAACTGGACAAGCGCAGGCAATTTGAATTGACGTAAAAATAAAAAAAAAAAAATATAACTCAAGTTAAAATTGCAAACAATGATCCACAATCAATCTAGATTTTAACAATCAATCAAAGTCAATGCAAAGGGGGAAAAAACAAAAACTACTTCACAAAATGTTTGGAAAAAAAGTTAATAACGAAAGTGACTCTCAGCAAAATATTGGTCCGCTGGACAGAGGAATTTATTTTTCTAAAAACGGCTGTCGGGTGATTCAGGTGTCTACATGGTGTGAAGTCGCTTTTAAACAACGATCAAAAACAGAATTATTTTCGAATACATTAGGCAATAAAACGGAACTAAAACCAATAAGCACTCCTCTTCACAAGCAAGTTTGATTATTTTGTTTGTAGAAGATGAATGGATGTGAGGAGCTAAGAACCATAAGTTGAAAAAAAAAATATTACTTCTAATTCAACGTAATTTAGTCACGCTTCTACTCAGGTCAATTGCCTCAGTTAGATTCACATAAAGAGGGAAGCAGATGCTGTTATCAGTTGAACATTAAATTTACTAATGCATCAAAGCCTTCTCGTCTTTTGGTAAATTAGAACAAAAAGTGTGAGCATTGTTTATTAAAACTGAATTATCAAAATTTTCTTCAAGATCGATTGTCTTTCTTACTAATACATTCTTGCCACTTCATAGCGGTATAAGAAATGTTTACTGGTAAAAGATGATACCTACTTAGTGTACTGCCCATTTTTCGTTATCCAGTTCATTAAGGAGAGTAAAATAAATAAAAATTGGTCCTTCTGATAACATTGTGTAATGGTCATTATTCTCTATGGTCCCAATCAATGTCTTCCAATTGTTTTAATCCTGTAAGGGCAGAAAATTATGATTTTAAAACTTTCCTAGTATACCACTTGTGCATATCGTACAGGGTGCCATCTTAAAAATTGGTGTTTTTTAGCATGACCTTGCGATTGTATTGATCAATTTTCTCTAAAACACTTGAGCTTAAAACATAAAAAACAACGATTGAAGAACAGAAAAATTGCCCATAAGATGAAATACTGGTTTGAAAAATCCAGTTTCTAATTAACGATTTTAAAGCTCAAAAGAACAAAATAATACATTTTTTTTCCCTTCAATTCTTACATCGCAACTACTGAAGTTTTACCTCGACAAACGGCTTCTCAAGGTGTTTCAGCTCTAGACCTACATCTTATTACTTTTACAATATTTTCCATAGTTGAACATTTTAGCGATGGTCGTATAAAAAAAATAAGGTTTTCTGATTTATTTTCTCACAGCTTATTTGTTCTAACAAATTTTGATTTGAAAAAAAAAAAAAAAAAAAAAAAAAAAAAAAAACTTGATAAGAAGCTGTTCTTTAACTCTTAAATTATGAAAATGTCTCCATCAATTTTAGATGGAGGAAAGAATTTGCTCTCATCACTGACGGAAATTAACTGTTATTGATTCGCATAACTTGTCTTGCTCAAATTTTCAAATCAAATTGTTTCTGAGATAATCATGAACTGTATCTTAATCACAATCTGTGAACAAAAAGTGTCAAAAAGGTTTGTAATTCAGTATCTTCTCATCAACTGTGTCATTTTCGGTCAAATGTTTCGTTTTCTCTCGGTGTCAGTAGTGTCAAAAAGACTCAAAATTGATATTGATTTTCTATCTAAAATCCTTTGTACATAAAAATGTCGGATATTCATCAAACTTGATGGGAAAATCTAGACAAAGAATTCTGTAATATTTTATAATCTATTTGCCTTTTTTCAGTTAAACTGATTTTTGCTTTACAGGTACAGCTACAGGTACAGGTAAGTTTGAAGGACATTTGTCGACATGAATGAAGGAAAATACCATTCAGTTCTCAAAATGATTATTTATTTAAAATTCAGGAATGACATACCCTTGGAAACCTGAAAAAAGACCAGCTCAATTCCATAATTAAAGTTTTTCTTGTATTACCAGGCCCCGGGCGAGAGAAAAAAAATTAAATTTAACTTTTTGTAAGACCCTCGTGAAAGAGTTCAATTATTGAAATAATTATGAAAGTAGTACATTAGAAGTCTTGAGAGACAACTGAAAACATCAAAAAGTAATTTCCCAAAATAGATTTACTCCTTTAAGTGGATGTACTGTTTTTATCTCTCCTAAAATTGAAAATCTGATTGGTACTGAAGATTTGATTGGAAAAATTGAGTCTTTATGAATTGTTTTTTCTTCTTCAAGTTTTCTTTTCATTTTTTAAGTAGAGTATTTTTATAGTTTTGAAGAAGCTGTTTTACGAACGAATCATCCAAGCGAATATTGAATCTTAAGAAAAGGTTCATGATCTTTTCTATTGTTTACAATAGGTTTTTAAGTAACTCCATGATTTTCGACATAATTTAGAAAATCGAGGGCAAGGTCTTACTAAAGAGCCAATTATCAAGGTGACATGGTATCTTCTACGATCTGCGCTTAAAAAGGGGTTTATATCAAAGGTAGGTGCCACCATTTTGTAACGTATCGAATAACAGTTTGCGCCAAAAATTACCTTCCTTACGTTTCTTTAATGAAGTAACGCCCGATAGAGGTTGGTTTTTGAAATTTTCGAAAATGCTTCTCAATAATTATCCAAAAGATGAAAGGGCTGATGAGGATGGAGCAAACCAGATCGAAGCTATCTTTTTCGTACGAAAATTTTAACCATTTATCAGTTACACAAAGTGACCCTTTATTATATTAACCGGTCTCTGAAATGTTTTGCCTCTTCAAAACCAAACCAAAAATTTTCTAAAGGATTTAGTGCTGAACCAATACTGAAGTTCAGTAGGATGAACAATTTTTTCCTACCGAACAGATAATTCAAATAACACGGTTCTTGTTTTGCTAATTTCACAGGTCCTCAAACCAAGCACTCTTAATATCCACTATAGTCAGAAAGAGTAATGCATCAGATCAAGTCATGGACCTTTCTAGGGATGCTGGTTTTAGTGAGCTACAGCTCACAAGTACAAGACTGGACACAGGCGGATAGCTTTGTTTGGGACCCACCTCCTACGTGGGCCCCAAGGACAGCTCTCGAGATAAAAGAAACATTAATTAAGGCAAAGATTATACCTGACGTCCTGGCTAAGGCACCTAAAGTTAACGCTAATGTAAGTCACATTTTCATCAAAGAATCATATTTTTTTTTTCATGATACAGATTTTGATTATTAGTCGGTCTGTACGCATTGATCAACATACTTATTCGTAGGTGCACTTCCCGTATAAAGCTCACTCACACCGTAAGTTTTACATCGGTCCAGTTTCAGGAAAAATGAAGCTCCATATACAGGGTGTTTCACGTTACCTGCTCACTAGGGTTTTCTTGAACAGTTAACCATAAAAAAATCGGAAAAATTGGTTTTAAGTTCTTCGGTTCTGTAGTTTCATTTAAAAATACTGCCAGAATCCAAAATTTGGTTTTAGTGGGTTTTCAGGTGGGCACCCCCCTAATCTCGAAATTTTCAAATGGTAACCCCTATCTCGTGATACCTCATTTAAAAGGGCGTAAAATTCTAAGCATTTTGGCTTAAATAACTCGAAGTCGATATCTATTTTTGTGTTCGAGATATCGAAGGTCAACGTTCCATTTAGGACCAATTTTCGAAAATACTTAACTCCTACACACAGATTCGTAAAACGAAAAAATAAACATGTAAAATGCTCTACTTAAAGAATACCTTAAAAAATACGGATTTAGATTCAAACAAACCGGGAAAAAAAACTTTTAGGCGTCCTAACATTCTAGGCGGGAAAATCCCCAAATTCTCAAAATTTTCAACTGACAACCCCCATCTTTCAATACCTCATTCGAGTTGTCGCAAAAGTTGTGCATATTGGCGTAATCGAAAATCCGATATCGTTTTTCTTATTCGATGTATAGAAAATCGAAGCTCGATTTGGACCATTTTTCAACCCTGTAGAAAATGGATCCTATCGTGTGATATATCGATCAAAAGCACTTAAAAAATGCCTCCCGGCAGGCCGGTAAGACGAAGTAGATTCCATGCTTGGTTAAATCATTTTTTCACAAATTTAAATAAAGGTTCTAATTTTCGTTGATTTTTTATTTTTTATTATATCAGCTGCTCAAAATCCAAACATCATTGTGAAAAAGATTATATTACCAATAGAGAAATGTGTAATCTTTTCAATGCAAGTGAGAAATAAAAACTAGGTTATATAAGTTTTTCACAAATTTTAATAAATAGGTTATGTTTTGATTTTCTTTGGATTATTATTTATTTTTTTTTTATCAGCTGTTCAACGCATTTAAATAAAAATGCCCATAAGAAAAAGATTATAGTACCAAGATAGAAAAATGTGTAATATTTGTAACGCTAATGAGAAATAAATCTGAATAAGAGCAGCTGATAAAACAAGAAAATTAATAAATAGCGTACCTAGGCAACAGTGTACGTGTAAAACAAAGAAAGAGCAATTATACCAATAAACTATCCTTGTCTTTCACTTGTAAAATCCCATTTCGAAAGCAAAACACACGCTCATCAGTCAGCAGTAGGCAATAGTTGGCTGTTGTTCCGATGAGTTCCGACCAAAATTGAGCCAGAAAAGTGGACACCTGTCGCAAGCTTTGTGCTGGGTCTCTATTTGTCTCTGGACTTACGTGACCAATAAAATGTGAGAGCAGATTTAATTTCTTGATGGTCATTGAGCTGGGAAAATAAGCGCATGATAGAATGCGCGAAAATGAAGGATTTATCGATTCTTGTGGGGGAGGAGAAGGCGCACATAGGTCTCAGATGCAATGTAGGAAATCAATAAAAACAGACAAATGAAAATAATAATGGTAATCGCCAATCGGAAAAAAAACCAGAATACACTGAAGCCGTACTTTTGTTTATGTTCACAATCACTCGTTATGGGCCGCTGAGGACCTCTGCGGTTCACGGTCGGCGTTTTTATATTTTGTGGACGACCACGAATGGTTGTAGCTTATCGAGCAAGAACGCTTTGGGATTTTCCTTTTGCCAGGATGATTGTGAACAACATTCGTCCGCATGGTTTGGAGCACGCAAACCATCGTGAACGGAAAAGATGGCAAGCGCAATCGGCACGCTGATTTCTCGAATGATTTTTACTGGTCACCTGCAACCACGTGAATTTGTAGGTGTAGTCCAAATTATATAAATTATATATGTTGTAGACAAAGCCCGAAATCTGGACCCATTGCGATGTGTCCAAACCCGTTTCGACAAATCCCGAAATGAATAAAAAATTTGCGATCTGTCTGGACAAATCCCGATCTGTCTAGACAATTCGCGATCTATCCAACACCTGCTTTGACAAAGCCCGAAATGAAGAAAAAAAAAGAAAAAATGAATATCCGTAGTTTTAGCCTTCAAGCGTTCCTTACGGGCAGGCAGGGATTTTTCATGCGCCATTGTTAAACGAAGTGCACCTCCGGCAGATGCAAGTGTAAGGCCGCGAAATGCAATTCGAAGTGCCATGGATCACTCCCATGTAGTAATAAATAAATGTAATAAATTTACTTTATTAAATAATTCTACAGCATATTGCTTCATTCACATCCATATTAAAGGTAAGGAAGAATTTTACTTTCACTTTCCTGCTACATTCACGATCCATTCGAACAGGGTTGAATCATTCACGATCTGTGTACACAAATCGTATTTATTTTCTTCATTTCGGGATTGTCAAAACGAGTGTTGGACAGATCGCGAATTGTCTAGACGAGTCGTCTATTTTTTCTTCATTTCGGGTTTTGTCAAAACGGTTTTGGACACATCGCGATGTGTCTAGACAATTCGCGATTTGTCCAGACAAATCGCAAATTTTTCCCTCATTTCGGGATTTGTCAAAACGATGTATCCAGATTTCAAGATTTGTCTACAACATATATATATACATATATATGCGCAGTTCGCGTTTGCAAAATCGTCGTGGACAAAAAAAAAGACGGCTATTGCATTTTACTTTCGTAAAATGCAATAGCCGTCTTTTTTTTAAGCCCCCCCTTGGGGGTTATTTAGGGGGGTGGGTACCCGTATCTCGAAAAAATCAAATAGAAAGGGTATGTTTTGACATTGGAATCTAATACGGCATACAAAAATAAAACTTTTTTATACATAAGTTTTTTTTCTAAAAACCACCCTTTTTTGAGTTAGGGGTGGTTTTCAAAAATTTAGGGGTAATCTTTGATTGATCGCTGTGACCCTCCAAATCATTGGATTTCAAAAAACTAAGAAGTTTCTGAAAGGGCACACCAAGGGCTTTTTTTTGATGTATCACATGCCTATTTTTTGTGAAAAACGGTACAAGGCCCCCTTACCCCAAAATTTTGGGGTTTCGGGGGGCCCTGCGTAAAAATTTTCAAATGTAAAGGTATGGCTTGTGATACATCATTTGAAAGGTCTTTCAGAGACGAAAAAAGTGATATCCCCAAAAGTCGTAAAAACAACCCCCTTCTAAAGTGGCGGCCGTTTTAAGGTTAGGGGGCTCAAGGGGGGACCTTCAGAAAAATGATCCAAAATTGAACGATACATGGCTAAACGCGTCTTAAAAAGAGAAAAATAATGGTTTAAACCGCGAGTCAAACCGACTTTTTAATCCAAAGTCACGGCCGATTGAAATTTAGGGGTGCCTTTTTGGGAAACCGAACTACCCCTAAATTTCAATCGGCCGTAACTTTGAATTGAAAAGTCGGTTTGACTCGCGGTTTGAACCATTATTTTTCTCTTTTTAAGACGCGTTTAGCTATGTATCGTTCAATTTTAGATCATTTTTCTGAAGGTCCCCCTAGAGCCCCCTAATCTTAAAACGGCCGCCATTTTGGAAGGGGGTTGTTTTTACGACTTTTGGGGATATCACTTTTTTCGTCTCTGAAACACCTTTCAAATGATGTATCACAAGCCATACCTTTACATTTGAAAATTTTTACGTAGGGCCCCCCGAAACCCCAAAACTTTGGGGTAAGGGGGCCTTGTACCCTTTTTCACAAAAAATAGGCATGTGATACATCAAAAGAAAGCCCTTGGTCTGTCCTTTCAGAAACTTCTTAGTTTTTTGAAATCCAATGATTTGGAGGGTCACAGCGGTCAATCAAAGATTACCCCTAAATTTTTTGAAAACCACCCCTAACTCAAAAAAGGGTGGTTTTTAGAAAAAAAACTTATGTATAAAAAAGTTTTATTTTTGTATGCCGTATTAGATTCCAATGTCAAAACATACACTTTCTATTTGATTTTTTCGAGATACGGCTACCCACCCCCCTAAATAACCCCCAAGGGGTGGTTTTGGGGGGCTGAAAATATTTTCATTGGATTTCTTGGGGTCGATATACCCGATGAAAGTTTTACCCCCGAAGCTCAATTCTCGGCCGTTTTTGAGATAAAGATAGTGGACGGGTGGTCTGCCACACCCTGTATGTAACATATTTTTGTCAGTGTGTGCCACTCGGCCATTCAACAGTATTGGACGACCCGCTTATAATAGTTCATTCACACCAATTTAATTAACAAGGGTTTTCGCACACAGTATATTTGAAGTGCAATAAGTATGTTTTCTCTTTGGCAACGCTTTCGTCATCACATCCGCCAACATTTCATTCGTGGGCATGTAGAGAAGTTCAATTTTCTTGCTTTCCACTGTTTCGCGAAAGAAATGGTGTCGGATGTCAATGTGCTTCGACCTATTGTGGGACGTTGCATTTTTACTGAGTTTCTGCGCACTCTGGTTATCATTATAAATTATTATTTTAATTTCTTTGTCGAAAATTTCTTTGAAGATGTTGTACAAAAATAATCCCTCTTTTGCACCTTCACTTTGCCCCATATACTCAGCCTCAGTGCTCGATTGAGCAACTGTTTTTTGTTTTTTACTGGCCCAAGAAATAGGCCCATTTCCAAATTTAAATACGTATCCAATATAGAATTTTCTGTCGATTGGGTCGGATCCCCAATCGGCATCAAAGTATCCGAAAATCCCCTTTCCAGTTTTCTTGTATTCAATACAATTTTTCATTGAGCCTTTTAAGTACCTTAGTACTCTTTTTGCATCACGCCAATTGCGTTCAGTTGGTTTATCATTGAATTGGCTGAGATGACTAACAGCATAGCAAATGTCTGGCCTAGTACATACTGTGATGTCCATCAAGCTACCAATTAAATTTTGATACGGCACTCCTTTTGCGGTGTCTCGCTCTCATCACCTTCTGAGTTTTTCTTTTTAACTTCCAATGGTGTATCCATTGATTTACATTCTTCCATCCCAAACTTTTTCAATACGTCTTTTATGTATTGCTCTTGATTAATACAGATTTTTCCAGTTTCCCCTTCTCTTATTATTCTCATACCGAGGACATGCTTAGCCTCTCCTAAATCGTTTATCTTGTACTGACTCATCAGTTTTGCTTTTACTTCATCTCTCATTTTTGTATTGTTCCAAAACATTAAAATGTCATCAACGTACAATGCAATTATGAGAATACTTTCCTTTTCTATCCTGAAATACACACATCGTTCATGTTCTGACCTTTTAAAGCCAGCTTTAGTTAGAGTTTGGTTGATTTTGTCGTTCCAACTTTTAGGAGCTTGTTTAAGCCTGTAAAGGGATTTTTTCAGCAAACAAACTTTATTTGCTGCCCCTTTGATCTCATAACCTTCAAGTTGAGTCATGTAAATTTTTTCACTTAATTCGCCATTCAAGAACGCTGTTTCAACGTCTAAGTGATCTATTTTCAAATCTTTTTCAACCGCCAAAGCAAAAAAAAAATCTAATTGTTGACCCTCGCACTACTGGTGCGTAGATCTCGTTGTAATCAATACCCTGTCTTTGCGTGTAACCTTTTGCAACGAGTCTCGCTTTGAAACGATTTGGTTTTCAATTCACACCTCTTTTAATTTTGTAGACCCACTTATTTTTGACTGGAACTGCCCCTTTGGGCAAATCAACCAAGCTCCATGAATTGTTATTAATTAAAGAATCATACTCATCTTTCATTGCATCTCGCCACTTAGCTTTATTCGCTGAATTCATTGCATCAGCATACGTTGTCGGCTCCCCTTCTAGGTTGATGTCCGCCAGGTTGAACTCTTCATGTGCATATCGGCTCACGCGCGTCCTCTCGCGCTTAGAGTCCCTTGATGGAAATATTGTATAGGGAGTACCGACACGACGCTTTATGCATTTTGACAGGAGTCGATTTAGTCGATCGCCTGAACGAATTCGAAGGTTAAGTTCGACAGTGGACCAGTGGTGGACAGGCGGATTTGCCGGCATTCTGGTCCGTTCCCGTGTGTTCCTCAACGAATCGACTCCTTCGTGTGGAGCCTTCGATGTCATCGACTCCTGCTCGACTCCGTGAGAGCCTAAAACCAACGACCAATCACAACTCGTTGAGCTCGTGTCGGTACTCCCTATACAATATTTCCATCAATGGACTCTACTCGCGCTCTGGGTAGCGTCGCACATCGCAAATTGTCTGATCGGCATTCTCTTCTTCTTCTCGGTGTCCACTCACTGTCATCTATGAGTGTGTTTTCACTGAAATCTTATTCTGTAGCGGTGGTGGTGTTCATTCCCCCTTCTTCGTCTTCTGTTTCAACGTTGTTTTCACCTCCTTTTTCTTCATCGCTCATTTCTTCACTTTCTTCATCCTTCGAGGAAAAAATTGCTTCTTCATTTTTGCTCCTTGGCGTCACCTCCTCCAGCGTTGTCAAAGTTGTGTTTTCATTGAAGATTACATCACGTGATACAATTATGCATCTTCTTTCCGCATCCCATAGTTTATAGCCATGATGGCTGTAGCCTACGAACACATATTCTTTGCTGCGATCATCTAGCTTTTTAAGGTGTGTCAAGACCTTTGCAAACGCTTTACATCCAAAAACTTTCAAATTGCTTATGTCTTGTTTGTGACCATGCCACAACTCGAATGGCATTTTTTTCGAATGTCAAATGTCGATTTACAGAATGCGATATCTCGAATATGAAAAACGATATGGGGGTCCGGTTTGCGCCAAAATGCTCAGTTTGTTACGCCTTTTCGATTGATGTATTATTCAATAGGGGGCGTCCCTCGGAATTTTTCTGATAGCCCCCCGTGCGTAGGGGCCAAAAACGTTAAAAATATTTGGGGGCTTTAAAACCTTTTGACTAAATTTCTGTTAAAATTGATTTTTTTCTGAAAAGTGCTTGCTGTGTAGAGCATTTTAGACCCAAAGTTTTTGAAATTCGGACTATTTAAAGGAAAGTTACGAATTTCTGAAGATGGGTCCATATCGAACTTTGACCTTCGATATATCGAACACGAAAAACGATATCGACTTCCGGTTTGCGCCAAAAGTCTTAAAATTTTACCTTCTTTTCGATTATTAAATAAAAAATGGGGGTCCTCATTTGAAATATGGGACTTGACCCCCCTGGGGCCCCCCAGGAGAGGGCCCCGAAATTGAGGATCCCCTCAAATGATGTACCCCTCGAAATAATCGAACACGTGTTTCAGCGTTTTTCGAAATTCGGAGCCGTTTTTGAGATATTAAGCCTGGCACCCTGTATGTTCGTAACGAAGCATGTCCAACAGATTTCATTTGATGGAAGTAACTTATTGTGGAGGTGTTTACGGCGAAGTTTATGAAAAACCGTGGTCTTGCTCTCCTTCAATGCTTTTCCCCATCAATGGCAAATGACACGGTTGGCGGTCCCATTCTTTGTGCGTATCCCGCGTTCTGTCCGCAGTGTAATTTTTATGCAGCGCTTTAGTGCTTGGAGCATTGAGGTGGGAACTGTTCTCGAAGGCACACCTGATGAGTAATGAGCCATCATAACGGAAAACCCGCTTTTCTGCTCTCTGAAGCTGATCTTGCTCATGAATTTCTGTAGCACCTGCGGCACCTGCGCAAAAGCTCAATTGTTTCATCCCTTATTTTTCACTTATACTCACAGGCATTTTTAAAGGTATCAAAATCCGTTCTTAGAGTCTGGCCGACTCAAAATTTTTCATAATTAATTTTCAAGCCATGATTCCCTGTTTTTGTAATTTTTACAATGTGGTGGTGTTCTTTTTTGGTTTGCAGATCATGTTTTATGATTTACCGTTTGGACTGGGACGAACTTTAGTTCCATATCAAGTCAAGTACAATCCCACTTGGTTCGAATGGCCGCACCATGAAAGTAAACTATACACTTTTATAATGACAGGTACGCTCGCTGACATACTATACTGTTTAAAGTGCGATGCAATTACAGTGCATGAAAAAAAAGCATCGGTGTAGCTTACATTTTCAGCGTTGTATAATGCGGATTTGATAACTGTAACAACGAGTTCTTTAAAAAATGCAGCTTTAATGTTTGAAATACACAAGCGGAAATGATGAAGATACAGTGTCGACATTGAAAATTAAAATTAATATAGGTTTCATCATTACGCTAAAACTTCCAATGTTAGAAATGTCGTTGATACACTATTCCCTACAGTCCACACATGATGTCGATTACAATATCCGAATGTCATTTCAGGCGATGCAAATATGCAAAATATGCAAATTATGGTTGCAAAGGGGAGAGTTTTGGGTTTAATTGCTGAGAGGATAAGGTCAGGGTGGTAAAACGAAGGTATCAAAATAACTTTGAATGATAAAAAACAATGGATATGGAGCGTAACTAGAAAAAATGCAGTAAAAGTAGTGAAACCAATGTATTTAAAGGTGGGCCTCGGAGGCTCATGTGTGGCATTCGTTTAGTTACGAATGGTCAGGCAGACCAAGGTTTCATAATGAGTCTTTTTCGTCTTGTATTTCACTCCTTAGGGTGTAGACTGATAGGATTGGACGGTTGTTTCGAATTTTTTTCATTTTATTTGGAGATATGAAGCTTGGAATTGGAGTTTTATTCATGAAACTGAAATTTGCTGCATTTTTGGGATTTTATAAATCGGTACTTTTAGACTGTTGAATCGTTATTTTTGAAATAGGAGGCACTTTTCTGGACAACACAAGACCTATTTAATAAACCCTCATGGTTGATTTGAAAAAAAAAAATATTTATATCTTGTAATTTCAAGACTTATACTGCCAACTCCTCGAATAAGAAGGAACTTTTACAAAGTTATAGACTTTCAAAAAAAGCTCCGGTGAGCTCCGTTTTCTAAGTAATATTTTTGACATACTGGGTATGTGTACAAACAACCCTGAAAAATTCGTAACCCGGTTTAATTAGGTTTGGAAGATATGAGAGGTTGAACATAGCGAAGCACGGTCGTGCGCAGGGCTACAGAAAATTCAATGAAACTATATATCTGGCTTTTTGTTCAATATCTCAGTTAAAATCACTATTGGGAATAATATGTACAATTAAAAGTAAGAAAATTTTATGGTCTTCAAATTTGGTCTGTAGTAATTTTCACGTAGAAGCCACAGAAAGGAAGAAAAACGAGGGAGAACGGCACGCGGTTTAGTAGGCTCGAATATTCCGGCTGACGACAGCTCAGTAGCGTTGCCGAGACAAGTGCCAACCTGTCGCGTTGCGCTGACTCCCTTGCCCACTCCACTGCACTGTCGCACTGAGTAGACAGAGTTACTTCGCTTCGATCCTTCGATTTGACAACACCAAAATCGCACACAACCATTTATGTCCTCTCTCCACAACGCTCATCATTATATTGCTACGTTACCCCTTTTGTCCTTCCCTATAGATAATAACTTTTCATAGTTGACTAATAAAAGTTTTTAGAACAAACTACACCTATATAAACCGTCACCGAAAATTCCGAGTAAAGTATTTTTAATCTCCCTAAAAGCACTGATGGGTTGGTTTTAGGGTGCTGAAAATATTTTCTTTGAATTCCTTAGTAGGGGAAAAATTGGCATTTAAGCAAAGTGGGCATTTAAGCACAGTGGGCATTTAAGCACAGTGGGCATTTAAGCATAGTGGGCATTTAAGCACAGTGGGCATTTAAGCACAATGAGCATTTGAAAACAGCGGGGACCTAACCCATGTAAGAGTAGAGGAGAGCGAATTAAGGATAATGTTTTACAGCGTTGCCAACCCAACCCATCCTAACTCGAGCTTCCAGCGGCGGTTCATTGATTAAATTATCAAGTTGAAACTGGACTTGTTCAAGATTCTATCTGTATTGTGTTACATAATATTCCAGAATATTGCATCATCCACCTCACATTTGTTTCAATTGATTCAATGGAACAATCTGGAACCTGTGCCCCCCCTCCACTTCCCACTCATTCTCATTCACCGTTGATTAATCAAGATGAAACTTGATTTGTTCAAGATTTAACCTGTAGTGTGTTATTTAACGTGCTAGAATATTGCATCAGCAACCCTCCCTCCTGCAGAAGGTCTCTCCCTCCATTGAAAACAGTGGGCAATAGAGATTCACGTTTGAGAGGTTCCCAGATGATAAGTCCAAAACACGAATGTCCAAAACTTTTTCGTCCAAAACTATATTTTGTCCAAACCATCTTAATGTCCAACGCGCTTGCGTCCATAAGACTATAATGTCTAACTATAGACAAGTCCAAAAATAAAAGTCCAAAACCTATGAATGTGAGCAAAGTAATGACCAATGTCCAGAAAAATAATTTTCTTTTCTCGTATTATCGCTAATCTTCATTTTTTCTCCTTCAAATTGATCCAATTCGTATCGACATGTATTCTGAATTGAATGCAGCTCCAGTCAGCTCCACCGAGCGGAGTCATCTTCTATATGTTAAAACTTTATGAACTAGTTGTAATGACAAAAGCAGCAGTATTATCCTGCATATTTTTGTTCATATTTTATTTTATAGGATGAACAGGCTAACTTTGTTGCCATAACAAGGATCGCGCATCCTATTAAACGATTATATCGAATGAATTTGCAGCAAGTAGAAAATATTGTTGGACAGTATGATGAATACAAGGAAGCAGGTACAATTGAGAGATATCTTCGTGCCATTAGTTACAGGCTGCAGCTGAAAGTACCACTCGCGGAAGAAAACCCATAGCGTCATTGTTTCAATTTATGCAGGTAAATAGTATAGATATTCCTTGGACATTACAAATTTTACGCAACGTGTTTGGACATTTTGTTAATCTAACTTGACATCCGTTTATTTGGACATTAACGATTTGGACCTTTCATTTTGGACATTCAAGCTTTGGACGTATAATTTTGGACATTGCCGTTTGGGCATTACGGTTTTGGACATAACATCTGTGGATCGTTTGAGACTGTCGGAACTTATGACTCATCGACGTTTCGGGGTCCGCGAACCACCACTTGACCTTCGACAAGTTTCAACCCGAACCAAAGCAGCTGCGCATGCCAGCGGTATCGCTGAGGAAGCAAAGAGTTTGCTTAGTAAAACTAACAAGGGGAACGTCCCAAGTGTCTGCCTCCGATTTTGATGAAATATAGCTCAAAATCTTCCTTGAGTGACGCTGATTAACACCCTGTATTTACTTTTCGCGAATGCGCCTTTAAAGACGGAGAAAAAAAAGTTCAAAGTTCGCAGCTGAACTGCCCGAAATTGTCAGAGCGTGCTAAGGGTAGAAAAATCGTTCCTTACCCTCATAGAGAGCCTGGAGTGTAGTGGCGAAGGCACTCGACTCGCAGACGAGCGGACCCAGGTTCAAATCTCGGCCAATCCTTCATATTTTTGCACATACTTTTCCTCCCATTATCAAGTGTTTCTCGCCGTAATATTTCTTTGATAATCTTCTCAACATTATTTTTACGTTATATTCACGTATTCCCGTGAGTAGAAAATTCGTTTTAAGTACCTCGAAATCAAAAATTCGACGGCACTCGAGTGGGTTTTCGCGATAAATGTTACTGAAAGAAAAATTAACATACGAATAATTTTAGAAAGGTTTTTCTAGGACCACCTTTAAAACTCACATGCAATTGAAATAGCCTCCAAAAATAATTTAGAAAATGGAGACAGCAATTCAAAATTTAAAAATGATATCTTGCAAATCATAGTTATTTGAGTTCCCTAATTCGCGATTCAAAGTTCCAAAATTATTCGTAAGTTTTAGAGGGTATTTTCAGTGTTTTTTTCGAGTAACATTTATCGCGAACACTCACTCGAGTGCCGTCGAATTTTTGATTTCGAGGTACTTAAAACGAATTTTCTATTCACGGGAATACGTGAATATAACGTAAAAATAATGTTGAGAAGATTATCAAAGAAATATTACGGCGAGAAACACTTGATAATGGGAGGAAAAGTATGTGCAAAAATATGAAGGATTGGCCGAGATTTGAACCTGGGTCCGCTCGTCTGCGAGTCGAGTGCCTTTGCCACTACACTCCAGGCTCTCTATGAGGGTGAGAAACGATTTTTCTACCCTTAGCACGCTCTGACGATTTCGGGCAGTTCAGCTGCAAACTTTGAACTTTCTTTTCTCCAACTTTAAAGGCGCATTCGCAAAAAGTAAATACAGGGTGTTAATCAGCTTCACTCTAGGAAGATTTTGAGCTATATTTCATCAAAATCGGAGGCGGACACTTGGGACGTTCCCCTTGTAAGAGAAAGGTACCCCCTACCCCTCCCACACAAGATATGAAGGGGGGGATGGATAAAATATTTTTATAATTGATTTTTTCCGATTTCGACGAGTTAAGGTCGAAGTTATGGAGAAGGGATAACCGCACTCTAACCGTTCCGGAGTTAGAAAAGTGCGATTTACCCCCTCCCCTCCTCTCCACCTGCGGTTCAAGGTGGGTAAAATTTTTTATTCTTGATTTTTTCCGATCTCGACGAGTTAAGGTTGAAGTTATGGAGGAGGGGTACCCGCACTCTAACCGTAAGGGAGATAGCAAAGTGCGATTTACCCCCTCCCCTCATAACCTTTTGCTCTCCCATATCCTCATATCTCTTCCTTCCTTACGCACGCGTCTTAGGACTTGTCAAGGCTCGCATCAACAAGTGTTAATCCGCGCGCTATTAGCTTGAAGAACTTGAACATTAGGTTAGGATAGGATAGGTTATTTGTAACTTAACCTAATCTTACCTAATGTTCATATCTTACCACTACCAGCCTTTTTTTTAATACTTTCGTTCGTCAAAATATGAAACCAAGTATTTATTTGAGAGGTTAAGAAGGAAAAAGCAGAAATAAGCAGACGAAACATTTATTAAATTAAAATACATAATAGATTTTATTAATTGAAAAATAATGACATGAAAGGTTATAGAAAGTGATGGCCTTTACAAAATTTGACGATTTGAACGTCAGAATTATTTCATTTACACAAAAAGGGTATAAGAGAGGAAGAAAATTAGGCATTACATTCAAAAACTCTATGCTGTACAAACAATTAGCGCGTACGTATTACGTTTCCAGACAGAGGTTGGTAAGAGTAAAGTACATCGTGCACTAAAATAGTGGAGACAGTGGTAGCTGGTGGGAAATTATCGGCGGCTTCCATCTCAATTTTGATATCCAGTGACCCTGGTTTGATGATGTCTTCGTTAGTAAATTTCATCACGAACATTGGGGTTTCCATCTTGAACTTGATCATAGTCAATGGCGGTTCGCAGAGTTTCTCACCGTTCGAATAATCGGTTATAAAATTCAGGTAATTCTGATAAAAATTGAGAAAATTGTTGCGGTCGAAGTCCTCGTTCAGATTCTCGTACGGCACGGCGACGTTGTTCTGATGTACTTTAAAAGTGCGCAATTTAACATGATCAAATTTACTTGCATCCTTGGACTCTTCATCCATACGATTCGTTTGGAACATCAGGATGATGTAGGATGGAGCCTCCACATTACTTGTTGTCATGAGCTTCCAAGTCTCCCTGTTGCTGATGGGTAGTTGAAGATACTCGTAGGTATCCCAACTCCGGAATCCGATCTGAAATGATGCGTTCCTCCGGACCTGGTCGAGGATCGCTTTCTCGGGCTCCAAGTTGAATTTGACCTGAGGCATGATCCAGCGGACTTTGGTCACTTCGAGCGTCACAGCATTTTTCTCAGCGCCTTCTTTCAGTGTGTAAACGTTCTTGTCGGTGCGAGAGCGGATCAATACCAATTCTTGCTTGAGACGTATGAGGACCTCCTTGTAGTCATTGGCGAATCCGAGGAGCACACTCAAAGGTACTAGAGCCCGGAACACTTTGTCAGTCTCGTTCACGACTGGTCCTCCCCACCCGGCAATCTCTAGAGCGGCGGCTTCATCTTTGGTGTGGGTCAACAGGACTTTAGCGGTGCTAGTGATTCCGACGTTACGCGTTCTATCGATTTCCACGCCGTTCAACTCGTAGCGGACTTGCTCGAAAAGGTAAGCGATCGCGTTGTTGCCGAGAACGACGGTTTTTCCATCGTCCTTTGCCGCACCATTCGATTTCGGTAGATACTAGACCTTTCCTTCGACAAGCAGCCTAGATTCAACCGGGACGGTGCACAGTGTGGGATATGACCGAAATAGCTAGACAAAAGTCTTCCCTCCCTTGTTCATGATTAAAATCATGGTTATGGGGGTTTTTGAGGTCGCTGATTTCGAATTTGAAGTCAGATTTTTAAAATTCTAACGTCTAACGTGGTTTTGATAAAATTATTTAAACAATTATGGTCAGTCACTGCTCTTTGCGACATTATTTTTTTGCAAGAGCTGTTTTTTCCGTTCGGAACCACAAAAACTGCGTAAAAATCTGACTTTCAAATTATTTTCGAGAAGAAACATAAAAAACTTTCAAAAGACATTTGATAAGTTAAAAAAAGCATTAAAATGTATCGAAATAATTTCATCGGAGGCGAAACGTGCAATGTGGCAACACTGGCTTTTCTCCATTTAAATATGTGCAAAACGATCGATTTTCCTCGAAACAATTAATTCCTTGAAGAAGCGATTATTTTAAATCGATTCTAATGGAGAAATGCCGTGGAAAAAATTTCTGAGGCAGAGATCGAACCCTGGTCTTTGGTCTGAGAGTCCTGTACGTATCCCCTAGAGTGACACGCAGCGACGAGCATAGTAAGAACACAGCGCCACTTGGACTGTGACACAGCGTGTGGCCGAGCCATGAGGATCACAGAGGAGAAAAACATCGTCAAAATCGAGTGGAACGCAGTTACTAAAATAAAGATATCTCCGAAGGTTGCAAAAAGTTGCAACTAAACTTTAGATGGATTTGTTCTCTGAGATACAGGCTTTCACATTATCTAACGCTTTTAATGGGTAAATGCGGGTAACAAAAGTTACGATCTAATAAAAATGAGGTTTCGCGGAAAAATTACGTCCAAAAACCATCACTCTTTCAGCTTGAAAAAAAAAACTTTAAATAAGGTCTACAATGAAAATTAATGCGGCAAAACGCATCTACATACCTTCCTCTACGATTTTCATGTATAGTTGATTCGTTTTTTTCACTTAATTAGACAGTAAATTGACAGAAACTATTCAGCGTTAAGAATGGCTTCCAACTGTTTACATCAATACCACAATCAAGGGTAGATTTTAAGCTCTGTAACTATTTACCTAATCATAAAATCGTAACATTGATGCATATATTCGTGATCAGTATACTCTCAGCTATCATTTAAGACCAATTTTACCTCATTTTGATCACATTGATTTTTCGACTTTTGTCTAGCTATTTCGGTCATATTCCACACTGTGCGGTGTACGGATCCTGACTGTGGATCAGGATGCGGATCTCATCGCTGTTCCTGAACGCGGCCACGTGTGGCTGATAGGAATGCTGTTGAAGATAACTGAAATTATCAGGGTTGTTCATCTGCGATCTCACTGTATCTAAGCAGCTAACTTCTTGCTTCTCTCCTCCGTTTCCGTCTTCCTCTTCCTCTTCGTCGTCTCCTCCTTCTTCTATAACATCTTTTTCCTCCTCTACCTCTACTTTCATTATCTTAGGAATGACTTCCGGCGGGTATCCTTCCCTAAGCTCCCTCTTACACCTTGAGGTGTGTGGTGTATCTTCGTTTTCGTCCGCATCTTCGTATAGCGGATCTACGGATACTTTTTGTAAAAGTAAGTTCAAAGGATTAGTTACAAGCTTGAATGTATTCTCTGAAGCGTTGGTTGTCTTCTTTCATTACGTCGAAGCGCGTCAAATTTCATCTGAATACTATTTCGAGCCTCGATCATTGGATCCTGTGGTTCTTCCGAGGTCTCAGATTCCGTGTCCATCGTATTTCCTTCCTCCGAATCCGATGGCAGCGGCGACATCTGTTGACTGCTACTTGAAATAGATGGTGCACTTGTCCAGAACCGTCTGGTATTTCGTTCTCCTCCGTGAGTCGCCGACTCCTGTGACGTCAGGAGTCATAACTTTCTCCATAACTTCGACCTTAACTCGTCGAAATCGGAAAAAATTAACTATAAAAATATTTTATCCCCCCCCCTTCATACCTTGTGTGGGAGGGGTAGGGGGTACCTTTATCTTAGTTTTACGAAGCAAACTCTTTGCTTCCTCAGCGATACCGCTGGTATGCGCAGCTGCCACGACTGTAGTTGAGACAGGATTCAAATCAAGCCGTAGAGAGAAAACACGTGTGCGGAGGGAGGGGAGGGGAAACTTGTCTTGACCAGATCGAGGGAAGCTTATTTCTTTCCTGGAATTCACTCGCTGAGCCATCGTTTCGTTCGCAGTAGTTTCAGATCCTGTTTATACTTGTCGAGCGCTGAGTCGCGTTAAATTTCCAGGAATCTACCAACTCGGTCACTGCTGGCATGCGCAGCTGCTTTGGTTCGGGTTGAAACTTGTCGAAGGTCAAGTGGTGGTTCGCGGACCCCGAAACGTCGATGAGCCATAAGTTCCGACAGTCTCAAACGTGAATCTCTATTGCCCACTGTTTTCAATGGAGGGGGAGACCTTCTGCAGGAGGGAGGGTTGCTGATGCAATATTCTAGCACGTTAAATAACACACTACAGGTTAAATCTTGAACAAATCAAGTTTCATCTTGATTAATCAACGATGAATGAGAATGAGTGGGAAGTGGAGGGGGGGCACAGGTTCCAGATTGTTCCATTGAATCAATTGAAACAAATGTGAGGTGGATGATGCAATATTCTGGAATATTATGTAACACAATACAGATAGAATCTTGAACAAGTCCAGTTTCAACTTGATAATTTAATCAATGAACCGCCGCTGGAAGCTCGAGTTAGGATGGGTTGGGTTGGCAACGCTGTAAAACATTATCCTTAATTCGCTCTCCTCTACTCTTACATGGGTTAGGTCCCCGCTGTTTTCAAATGCCCATTGTGCTTAAATGCCCACTGTGCTTAAATGCCCACTATGCTTAAATGCCCACTGTGCTTAAATGCCCATTTTTCCCCTACTTTCCTTGGGGTTGATTTATAACGTGAACGTTCGGTCCGCTTTTAACTATCTCCAGCTGCTATCTTAAAAAAAATTGAGGCTGAGTGGTTTGGTTTGAATCACCCTGTATAGTAACAAAACCAAACAAAAAACAATGAAAAACAAACGAAACCAACAAAATCTATATCACAACTTCCACTACCACTCCCACCACCACCAAAAACTACAATGACAAAGAGAGTGACATCGACAAAAACGTTAGCAAATCAGCTATGCGAAATATTCTCACCAAAATGGGACAAAGGCAGAGAAATTGGAAACAGCACATCCCTCCCCCTACCCCACCAGTTTTAAATGAATCTTGTTGAGAGGCTCACTGCATGTTTTTAGGTGAACTAATAAAACATTACTACCATTTACACGTATTTGTTCTCAAATTCAACGAGGTTCTTGCATCGTATGAGGTTTTTACCGCATCATCCATTATGAGGTCACACTGTGAGGCGTAGCGTAGGTGTCAAAAGTAAGGGGACTTTTGAAGGTGATGACCTTTTTTTTCTTTTTGCTTGTTCGTATTCGCGATCTTTAACTACTCAAGCCACACGGAGAAAATGACTCGTGGCGTTTACCCAGAATTCAACTTTTTTTGCCAGACCGATGAGTTGATTTTCGGCACAGCTATTTTCCTGTATAACGCAGCCAGACAGGTCTAGTAAATTCCTAGACTCCTGATCTAGTTGCACCATTTCACCGCATGGCTGCGGGGCACCGCATGCCGGGTTGTGGAGTCACCCTTTCTGCGTTGCGGAGTCTCTCCGCTCAGCTGCATCGCTTTGACGCCAGGTTGCAATGCACTGACTTTACACGTGAGCATGTTGCCTTTCACGCATGAGAAAAGTATGTAACCGGCAGTTTGGTAAGTGTAATAAGGCTCGTCCGTTCTTCGAACCTGGCTAATCAAATGGAGGTTTACCATATGTACCATTGCTCCGTCCAAAGTTGAATATACATATTTCCTAAAATTTTCTGTAACAACCACGAGTTACCAAATGTGTCACCAGAACCTCATTTTCAAAGGCAAGCTGAGCATCCGAACGATAGAACCGACAACACGGTGTCACGACGGTTGACTTTGGGAAATCCTGCAACCACGCTTTCAGTAGAACCGCGCGAAGTTTGAATTGAAGTATCCAGTATGCATTTGCATGGCTAAATCCTATGGAAAAGGTAACCATGCCACGCACTACATACTCTTATGCGCTAGAAAATTACAACACTAAACATTCCTATCATTCTGAGTTAAACAGTTCGAATTTAGCAGTATCAAAATACCCCGCAGAACAAAGTAAACCCGATAGATCCAACAACAACCTGAACTGACTAAACAGCACCGCTAGACTGTGGCTGGACTGAATGCCATTCCTCTGGCGTCGACCCTTTCTCGATTTGTCACGCATCATTTGAAAAAAGCCGTTGAGGCAAGCTCGAGCCTCGTCGGTGTTTACAAAGGAAATAAGAAAAGCGCGCGAAGATACCTATTAATGAATGAATGATAAACGATAAATGTTTCAAAACCCCTACGAGAGGTGGTGACTGAATTTAAAATCACGCACTATACTCTCAACTATCAGAATCTAATTCATGTCATGAGAATAGACAGCAACGGCAACGCCTTTGATCTGAAAAGTTGGGTTCCGCAACCTGTTTCACAATATCACCCGTCTGAGTCTAGTAAAGCCGACCAGCCCCGTTCAACGGTGCGAATCAACTGTTTGAAAAACGCAACTAAATGTTTCAGACTTGCGGCTCGACTAAAAACTAAGGTGAGGAACTAAACCCGTCTTCTTCCTCTGTTTTTCGAACTTGTTTATTTTCATAATTAACTTGGTAGAGGCTCCTAGAGGTTCCATTGCATATATAAGACTGTCATTTGCCTTACTGGTTTGGTTGAACGAATTGACGGATTCTTCTCCGTGCACTGTTGCCACTACTGTTTTTCACGCAAAAAGAAAATGAAGGGGCTTTAGAAGCTTGAAAAAAGCGGGGGGCTCCAGCCCCCTAAGCTCCATGCACGCTGCGCCTATGCATAGTTCATTTTCTTGAAACTACTATTTTAAGTACGTGAATATATGTGAGATCGTTATTATTTGGTGATTTCGTTTGGCAAAAGTGTGTTACTTTAGTGAATATCTAAAAGTTTCCCTCATTGCCGCTGATCCATAATGATGAATAACGCTTCATTGATTTTTTAAAGTACTTATTTTTTATTAAAAGTGTGTTTTTTTGCAGATATTGATTTTCCAACAAAAAACGACCCGAGTGGACGAGAGTTCGTTTTATGGATTATTGGTAATATTGCTGGAGTGGAAGGCTTAGCTGGAAAGCAGCTGACTGAGTACATCGGCTTACTGGATGAGACTCGCAAAGACAAAGGTAATTTAAACGACAGTCAAAGTGTCACACAGGATTAGCCTCTCACTTACACAAAAAACCACATTCACAACAGTTCCACCCTCTGGACATGACTGTTAAAATGTCTTCTAGAATGGTACTTTTAACTTTGTAATAGGAAATTATTTAAAAAAAAAAAAAAAAAAAAAAAAAAAAACAGGAAAACTCCTATATAATGTATGTACTGGTAATATAAGCCATGATAGGAGTTAATGTAATTTTGTTTGCATTTATTTTTTGCATTTAGCTTTTTAAATATTAGCTGTGATCGTTCAGTTCAAATCTCAAAATTCACCGATGGTTATATAACCTCGCTGAACTTCAATTTTTAATGAAAAATGTGAGTTTCTTGCCTCGATATTTATGGATATTATATAATGGTAATTGTTACCATCTAAGAAGTTTCGTTTACTGGGGAAAAAATAACAGCAAAAAGTGAAGCAGATATGAGGCTCGAACCGGGGTCCGCGAACTCTGGAGTCCAGTCCCGCACCACTGCGTCAACTGATCATTTGGCCTTGTGGTAGAACCTTTAAGTATATGAAGGCAACACAATTGACCAGCTTCTTTGTCTCACAAATGTTTTGAATGCTCGAGACAGAAAAATAGGTTTGTCAATGAACGACATGAAATATGAATTGAATCACATCATGTAAGTCGTTTTCAGCAGATGCTGGGGGAGTATGTGGTTCAAAGTTACAAACTCATATCAGTATGTAGAATGGGAGTACACCGCCGAATAGCACGGACAGTATGCAATCTGCACACATACCGTTTGTGCATATTCTACACACTAAAACAATTACAAACTAAATGGCCAAAAAACATCACAGATAAACAAGATTGATTTCTTGCATTTCGGTGTACTCACAGCACCATTATCAATCGGAGAATTATAAAAATGAAAACAAAATACTCAGAACGAGGAGCACACTCCACTCAAGTTGGAAGAGGGACTATTAATGTAAATAGAATTGGATCTGCCACGATCAGCTGATACAATTCATATTATTTTTCATAACCTATAAATGATCATCATCGATTGTTATCATGTTCTAATAAACTCCATTTATATCTGACACAATTTGTTATACCTACAAAACATGGCGCTGCGGACAATGGAAATACAACAAATATTCTGGTAACTTGACAGTTCACCACCAGCCTTATCACTAGCAAACATTCTTTTGGTTTCATCATGGATTTCAATAAGCCCGATCCATTAAACCTCACATCTGGTAATGTAACCCACAACTTTACTCTTTTTAAAGAGGAAGCGTTAAATTATTTAACTGCCACGGAAACTGATACTAAAACCAGAACAGTGCAAGTTGCGCGGCTCAAAAATCTATTGGGCCCCGATGCACGCAAGGCCTACGCCGCAATCAATCCCTTCACTGCCTTAGAGTCAATCGAGTCAATTTTCGATGCTATAGAGGAACAGTGCCTGCCAAAAAAAAATGAGACCATGGCTATGTATACCTTTCAATCGCGAAAGCAATTTTCAGCAGAGCCTTTTGAACGTTTCTACACTGATTTGCGGACTCTCATAAAACCTTGCGACTTTCAATCCCTCGAGTCAAAAGTTCTGAAGTCTCAAATTATTCTCGGCATTTCTTCCCTGTCTCTACGAGAACGCTTACTCCGCGAGGATTTGACCTTAGAAAAAGTAGTCTCACTATGCAAAGCAGCTGAAGCATCCGAACACAACCTACAGGTCCTTAACTCCAACTCGTCCTGCCTCCGAGAAGAGGTTCATGCAACCACTACCGCTAAGTATACCCCTTCCTTTCCACCCTCTCCTTCTCGTAGTTCCAAACCAAATCCACCCACCAAAAATCAGTTCAGACAACCAAACAAAAACAAATGTTTCTATTGTGGATTTGTCCACTATCCCAATCGGCATTGTCCGGCTATTGGAGCCACCTGCAGTTTTTGCGGTGTTGCCAATCATTTCGTAACCGTATGCAGAAAACGGCTCAAACCAGCCCCTAAAAGCTCTGACGAACTGCGTGCCGAATGCGCTAATATGGTGGAACTTAACACTGAAGATACGGTAGACTCCCTTAATTTTAGCATTGATACAGTGTATAGTAAGTATCACGACACAAATGATCAATGGTTTACAAATCTCTTCGTTAATGATCAGTCGATCACTTTCAAGCTTGACAGTGGTGCAAGCGCCAATATTCTGTCACACAATGCAGCGAAAAAGTGTGGGCTCCAGAAAATTTGTCCGACTAACGTAAACTTGATCACGTACGGTGGCCATGAATTGACTCCTCTGGGTACTGTTCAAGCAACTATTCGCACCCAACGCTCGTCAATAACTGATACTTTCATTGTCCTTTCGTTGGACTGCACCCCTATTCTGGGCCTTCCTACGTGTAAAAAGCTTAACTTAATTAAAAAATGCGACGAAATATGTAATAATCCACCAGGGACTTTTAGACCACCTAGCAAAGAAGAATTTTTAGAGACTAACGCAGACGTTTTCAACGGGTTAGGGTGCTTTCCTGGCCTTACAACTTTCAAGGTTAAGGAAGGATCTGAGCCTAAAATCAATCCACCACGCAGGGTACCATTACAAATAAAGGACCGACTAAAGCAATCATTAGATACCCTCGAAAAAAATGGAATCATTGAAAAAGTCGAACAACCAACCGGCTGGGTCAGCAACTTGGTCGTTATCGAAAAACCTAATAAAACTCTTCGAATCTGCATAGACCCAACAGAGTTGAATAAAGTAATCATTCGTGACTATCATGAAATCCCAAAATTTGAGGAAATAATGACATCCCTGTCCAAAATGAAATTTTATTGCGTATTTGACCTCAAAGATGGTTACTATCATTTAAAGTTAGACGCTACCACAAGTGATTTATGTACCGTTAGCACCCCCTTTGGATGTTATAAGTTTTTACGCGCCCCTTTCGGAATCACACCCATTCCTGAGATCTTTCAAAAGAAAACCAGCCAATACTTCGGTGACATCCCAGGGGTGGAAGTCTATTTTGATGACATTTTGTCTTCAGGTCAAACTGAAGAAGACCTTTTTCGAGTGGTTCAAATGGTTCTCCAAAGGGCTAGAGAATACGGTGTTAAATTTAACCCTACTAAACTACAGTACTTTGCCCGTGAGGTAAACTTTTTTGGTAATGTCATTTGTGAGGGCTCTTGTAAACCAAATCCAGATCGTGTAAAAGCAATTGAAACTTTAAAGGATCCCTGCAATAAAAAGGAGTTGCAACAAGCGTTGGGAATGGTTAATTATTTGTCAAAATTTGTGCCTCATTTATCCGAAAAATTGCAACCCTTTCGAACCTTATTAAAATTACAAGATAATAATTGGCTTTGGACTGACCAGCACTCAGCTAATTTTCAATCCTTGAAAGATATAATCAGCAAAACGGCTACTTTAACTTTATTTGACCCTACAAAAGATGTATCCGTTCAATGTGATGCGTCCCAAAATGCCCTCGGCAGCTGTCTCATGCAAGATGGTAACCCCATCTATTACGCGTCAAGATGTCTCACCGAAACGGAACAAAATTACGCTCAAATCGAGAAAGAGCTCCTCTCAGTCTGCTTTGCCATGGAAAAATTCCATAATTTGATCTACGGACTCAAGATTTCGGTTTTTAACGATCATAAACCATTAGTTTACATATTGAACAAACCGTTTGACAAAATCAAGAATAATCGGTTACGCAGGTTGCGTCTTAAATTACTCCCTTATGATCTGACGTTACATTACGTCCCCGGTCCGAAATTAGTCATTGCCGATTTTCTTTCCCGCAATTGCTCCTTAAAGAGTAATCACGATACTGCCTATTCGACGGATGTTGTACACACAATAGAGACCTTGAGTTTGTCGCCGCTTAAGGAAGTGGAATATAAGAACGCAACGGCCGAGGATACAACGCTATCTAAATTAAGCGAATGGTATAAATTAGGCTGGCCTAAGAAAAATACTTTTTCAGGAGACCTTCACACTTATTTCGCGCTTAAAAACAACATAACTGTTTCAAATGGCTTGGTTTACATGGACAATCGTCTAATAGTGCCCACAGCGTTGCGCATCCCTCTCTTGCACCTCCTTCATGAAACGCATCTAAGTTTTGTCAAAACCTTGCCTACGGCGAAACAAAATTTCTATTGGCCTAAGTTATCATCTGAGTTGTACAATTTTATTGCAACTTGTTCGACCTGCAATAAGTACAGTCGAACCCAAATTAGGCATCCCTTATTAAGTCACGAAATTCCCACTGTCCCATTCGCGAAAATTGGGCTAGATGTAGCAAAAGAAAACGGTTCCTTTTATCTAATTCTCATGTATTACTACTTTAGATGGCTTGAAATTGAACCGCTGTCAAATCCAAATTAGGCTCAAATTATTGAAAAACTGAAAAGAATCTTTTCCACCTTCGGAATACCTCAAAAAATTGTATTTGATAATTCCCCATTTAACAGTCAAGAATTTCACGATTTCGCCCATGCATGGAACATTGAACTCATATTTTCAAGTCCATACCACCCAAGATCTAACGGATTAGCAGAAAAGGCAGTCGGAATAGCAAAAAACGTGATTAAAAAATCCAGAGACACTAAAGTAGAGTTACACCTCTACCTCTTAAACTACCGAAATGCGATCATAGCGAACACTGGGTTTACACCAAGTCAACTACTAATGAACCGGCAACTACGAACCAAACTTCCAGTGCAATCGAGCAATCTCAGCCCAAATCAGGGGATCAATCATGCAGTCGCACATCAAAAAATGCTCGATAACCAGCAATCACAAAAATCGCATTATGATAAGAGTGCGAGAACCGAAGTGCTGTTTTGGCCTGGTGAGCGGATACCCCTGCAAAACTCCAAGACAAAACTATGGGAAAATGCGAAAATTGTCAAGAAATTACCAGAGCCCCGATCCTACTTGGTTGAAACGCAATTTGGTTTCTACAGGCGAAACTCATCCCTTTTAAGAAAAACTCCGAGCTTCGAAATAGAAGACACCCCAGCACCAACCACAGAGGCTGCCGGTACAGCTGATGAACCAGAACCGCTTAGAAGGTCTAGCAGAATCAGGAGGGTGCCGGAGCGCCTCAATTATTCCAAGAAAGGGGGGATGTAAATAGAATTGGATCTGCCACGATCAGCTGATACTATTCATATTATTTTTCATAACCTATAAATGATCATCATCGATTGTTATCATGTTCTAATAAACTCCATTTATATCTGACACAATTTGTTATACCTACAAAACAATTAACAAAATACCACAACATATGTAGATTACATAAACAAAACAGACCAACAAACGCAGACGGAACCTCAATCAGTAGTTAAGGTTTGAAAAATCTGGAGGTATGCAACATTCAACTTTTCCACGTCTGCCCGGTAGTTGCATATGGAGTCTCTGTTTTTTAGAATGGAAATAATTTGTAACACAGCTCTATCGTTGTAATTTTTCTCCTGTGCTGGAACCTGGAATTTATCAAAATGAAACGGATGACCACACACTTCCTGATGCTGATGAAGGGCAGTCTTACCATCAATATTGTTGTTATGTTTGTGGCCATAAATCCTTTTAATGAGCTGTTACCCTGTTTATCCAATGTATCCCATACCACAGCCCTGACACTTCACATTATACACTTTACCAGCAAATTGATGCGTAGGTCTAAGAGCTTTTAATCTTGACCAAAGAAACTCAAGTGTGTTAAATCTTTTGTGTATCATAGTAAAATCACACTTCTTAAAAATCCCTGCCTTTTTAAAGAGTAATGGCACTTATGGCAAAACAAAAACTTTCGATGCATCAAATTTATTCGGAAGATTAATAGAGCTACGCTGATTTTTAAAACTATTCAGAACATTGTCAAAACACACGGAGAAAAATGATTCGCAACACTCTCTTAGAATTCAGCTTTTTTTTACTAGACCGACGAGTTCATAAAAATGTTATCACATTGAAGTGAGTATTACTGCTCGAAAAATAGCTAAATGACGAAACTTCATTGATGAAAATCTACTTTTTGGGATCTTTGATTCTTTCAATGCCTGTTGCATGTACTATCCGTCTTTTCTATCCTTAATAACGTAATGATGAAAAGTCAGAAACCTTGAGATGCTCATTTAGGTTAGATCATGAATTGAATGCCTCAATGCGGAGATTTATACACGTGTCTTCAATCAATTTCTATACTCCCCGCCCATTCTCTCATCAAAATGTTCAACCGCTATATGCCCGTAAAATGACAGAATAACATGTTTTCGGCTTGCGGGAGATTCTACATGAATTTACGTATCAAATGGTAACCATTTAATTAAATACCTATTGGAACTGGATTTTCAGTAGAAAAGGGTGGGGTTCTTTGAGAGTTTTTTACATTTGGTTCATTCCAACTCTGAAGGAAAATGGCATTTTGGCAAGAAAAAACTAAAGAGTTGCCTTTCCACTGCTTCCTTAATTGCTCATGTAATAAACGTTGATTTTACATATTTTTCTTTACAGACCTACATAGATACTTAGTAACAGTTTATGAGCAATCAAGCAAAGAACCAATAGACTTCGAAGAATCTCATTTGCACTCAAAGTAAGTATGGCACTATCACAATTATTCAGGAGTTAGTAAAAACAAAAATTTAGATTCGAATCAACGATTCTTTTCCTAAAACTCAAATACTTCGATTTCTAAAAATGTACGTTTGCTCTTCATTGAAATCAAGATATGCTGAGTAAGCGAGACATGCACGAGAGTTGATCGATAGCAAGACGAAAACTTAAAATGGTTTTATCCGTGAGTTGCACCTGTAGAACCGATAAAGGTATTCTTAATGGATTTCTTACCGGATCATCGAAACTGATCAGACTAAAACTCATTATTGAGGGAAAAACTGAACTTGGAGCTTTTAAAATTCTACTTGCCCTTTTTCGAAACCAACATCGGTTGATGATACCTCCGCAATCAAAACATTCAATCACCATCTTGCTTACGAATGTTACTTTGTATTCGGCTCGTTTACAACATACACATGGTGAATGTTTGACTTGGGTTCAATGACAAAAACTATTCATAGTTGTTCAAAACCTGGGCGGATGGATTGCTCTGAATTTTGAGTTCAGTTTTCTCGACTAGGAATCAGTTTCGGAATTTCTAATGGTATCATCGTTATTTTGGAATAATCTTAAATAATATTTGACAGTTCATTTTTCCGAAGGTAAACCTTGCAATAATTCTATTGGAAAAACAAGCAGGTGAAGGCCATCAATATCAAAAAATGTAAATATATTTTTATATAGAACTCTGATTCAATATCAAACCATCTCTGCCTGCTTCAGAACACCTACTCATCCACTCGAAATGAATTTGTAAACTTAAATTGTATATTTGTGAATTTATGACATCTTATTTGGAATAACTTCAATAGCAATATCATCAATGAATATATGGTCGCATAGACTAAAAGGGTCGACAAGTTTTAACACTAGAACCGCGGATAGACCACCTTCAAAACTTTGACCACCCCTCAAGGTAGCAATTTTCAATCTTGGAAGCTGGAATTTTACGTCTTTTTCTCACTTGATTAGCTCAAGAGGAGTAATTTTTTTGAAACCCACTAGTTTAATTTCTCCATATAAACGCCTCTACCTAGAACCGCGGATGGGTAAATTTGACCCACATTCCAATTGGTCCACATATTACCATGTTTTGAACGCATACATTTTGATCCTCAATATACATTGATTGTTTGATGATTAATCACGAGTGCAGCTGTGGTGCGTATTGACGAGTGTTGCAGGTTGCTTACCTGACAAATAAAAGGCAATGTCTTAATCTTAAAAGCTGAGAGCGCCACGATTCAAGCTTTATCAGCGTTTGCACACTGGAGGACTCGATCGTACTTATTGTACCCATAATTGCTATTTGTGGGCAAAGGTATAGATTTCGCGACAATCTAGCATAACACAAAGATAATGCTACCCCGCTCACTATTTTGATAGGAATCTTTCTAGCGTCATTCGCTTGCAAACGCTCAACATTTCTTGTGCACGGAAAAAAAAACTACACCGAAAAAAAAAGTGTTAAATTTACAATGGGGGTTGACAATTTTACAATCCAGTATCCTAAAAAATCGTGACAGCTATATGTATTGTTAACTTTTGAAACACTTGGATTGTAAAATTTCCAAAATCTGGCATTGTAAAAAGTGCAACTCATTAGGGAAAAACATAAATTCTTGGATTGTAAAATTTACAAAATCTTGATTGTACATTTAACAAAATCCGGCATTGTAAAAACTGCAATCCAGAATGAAAAATTATCAATATTTTGAATTGTAAAATTCCATATCATCCAGAACGAAAGATCGTTCAATTGCGCGCTCTGGTTGGCAACGTGTGAAGTACTCATTCGTTTTGGCTTTGTGTATGTACAAGTTACATTGTATTGATTTGATTTCACAGAGAGTATTACATATAGACATTATATGTAGGCATGGCACAGAGGTATGATGAATTAATGAGATGATAAATTTACCTGATGTCCCGGAATTTGAACCTGGGTAGCCGTGGTGATTGTCCAGCACTTTACCACTAGGCTATCACAGCAGATAATGATTCAAAGCATAAAATACGCATCTTAAGGCACAATTCCTTGCAGAGGAGCGTAAACTGCCGAGTGAGTACAAAACGGAAGAGTACTTCAAACTTTGTCAACCAGAGAGCGCAATCAAATGATTTTGCGTTCTAAATATAAAATTTTATAATCCGAGAATTGATGATTTTTCATTCTGAATAGCACTTTTTACAATGCCTGCTTGAGTTAATTCTACAATCAAGATTTGGTAAATTTTATAATCCAAAAATTGATATTTTATCATTCTGAATTGCAGTTTTTCCAATGCCAGATTTAGTTAATTCTACAATCAAGATTTGGTAAATTTTACAATCCAAGAAATGGATGCTTTTTCATTTTGGATTGCAGTTTTTATAATGCCAAATTTAGTTAATTCTACAAATCAAGGTTTTGGAAGTTTTACAATCCAAAAAATTGATATATTATCATTCTGGATTACACTTTTTACAAACATTTAGAATGTGGGTATAACAAGGAGTGAAGAATGTCACTTCAGCAAAATTATTTTACAAGAATAACAATCCAAAATGCGAAAACAACAAAATCTCTAGCCAGCTAATTTAGCGACTAAGTGTTTAGCATTTCTAACAAAATAAAATTGTTCATTTACCTACGTACACGCTAAATTTTCCCAAAAAAGTAAATGCAAATTTTGCAAACAATGTTTTGTTATTCCAGCAATTCCCTTTTTTTCAGTGTACGGTGAAAATAACCATACGGATACTTGAATGTGGCACCTGCTAGATGTTATGGTAATGTTAACCAGAAGCATACTATGTTTTGACTAGGTACTAGGTGATGTTACCTGATTGCGTGTCAAATTTACTCAAAGTATTGGTAAATGTACAATACTTATGGTCAAGTTTACCATAACATCTAGCAGGTGCCAAAACCAGGTACCCGTATGGTTATTTTCACTAATTTTTTTCCCTTCTGTCATTTGCGAATAATTTGTTTTCTTACCTCAAGGAGAATACGAATACTGCCAACTATTCCAAGTGTCTCTAGCTTGAATTAACGAAAAGAGCGTAAAAAGAGAATAAGGGGAAAAAAGAGGGAGAGGACCGTGATGAGAAGAATGATAAAGTGATGGAAATCACAATGAATACATCACAATATAACGCGAACGACCCTGATAAAAATTTTAACAACATAGCACCATGAGTACCTACCATGATGTCCATGTGCTCATGGTGCTATGTTGCTAGTACCATGACCGATCTGTCGATCGGAACCATGGCCTATGGTGCTAGCACCATGTTTTCCATGGTGCTCATGCATAATAGTGTTTTGATAGCCCTCCTAGTTCTATTAGCTCCTATGTTCTAGTAGCTCAAAGCGTAAAGTACTCGTCTAGTACATCAGATATCCGGGTTCAAGTGCCGGGTCGGGCGCCGTGATCCCGTGAATCGTTCCGAATATGATCGATTAACTTCAGAATGGTCCCTCAGACTCATCTGCAGACATAACATTCCCTGCAACAGCAGCCGCGTGTCTGATGGTACACTTGAGAAACATTTTTTTTTCTCACCTAGAGTGCGCTGTTGAGAACAGTTTTATACCATGTCAATAGCACCATGAGCACTATAATGATGCTCATGGACCATGGTGCTAATTGGAATGGTGCAAGCAGAGCTCATGGTGCTACCACCATGGAGTCTATGGTGCTCATGGTACCAGCACCATTCCAATTAGCACCATGATGGTGCTATGTTGCTAAAATGTTTACAAAATTTCAAAGACAAATTTCAACAAATTTTTTCGGAGACTGTATCATTGGTAAGGCACAACGAGACCCCCCCCTCTTGATTTTTTAATTCTGCCTGACAATGATTTGATATTTTTGAACCGTGAAAGCTCAACTTCAGATGAAAATAAGGAATTTTGAGTAGATTGGTACCACATATTACATTTATCCATTCAGTCATGCGCACTTACTGGAGTGGGTGGGACCACTCCCTCCACCTGGAACGACTGCCGAGTCAAAATATATTTTGTTACTTGGAGTGAGAATGAAAGGCTGCACTCACATCGAATAAGTATGAAATAATAGCTCAAAAAGAACTCATCAATTACAAGTGGGTCAATTTGACCCATTTAGCGGCTCTAGGTAGTGAGGTAGTTCTAGCGGTTCTAGTGTTAATGGTTTTGCATTTTTTGAACAAAATTAAATAATTTCCGGAATCTAAAAGTTCTCCTTTTCTTTTTGTTTGTAGGAAAGCCATTCAAAATCGGACTCGGTTTTCAACGCAAAAATTTGCCAAGAAGTACAAATTAGGGGAAGCAATAGCTGTGGATTTTGCTTATGTAAACGTATCAGGACCCACTTCATAAACTTCTAGGATTCTTTATCGGACGTAAAACTCGATTTCATACAGTGACATTAATTCTTGTCATTTGCCGTTTCTCTCCTACAAACACAACTGCAATGAATTAACTCTCCTAAAGTATTTCATATTTTCCTCCATCTCATTCTTGACGAAATGGCAAAACTATAAAGCGATAAAACAAAAACAACCAAATATGCAAAATGCTGCAAATGTATTGAAAATACAGTTTTCCTGAATGTGAATACTGAAAGATTTTTTGAATTGGAAAATTTTAAGACTGAATTTTAGGCCCTGTCTTCTCTGGCAAATATTTGTCTCACAATTGCCAACTGTTCAGCAAGACCAGTGTCCGTCAATTTGTTTTCAGTGGCGTAGCTTTGGCCCGAAGAGTTGGGTTTTCACTTTTAGTAGAATTTCATTCTCCCACGTCAAGCTTCACGAAAGAAGTAAGCTACGATTAGGTATTTTAACCCCCTACCCCCTCCCCCATTTGGGTTAGGTCAAGTTAGGCCTCCTCGCCGAGTATCATAATCATGTAGAAAATCAGCAAAGAAAAAACCTCACTACTTTCATGCAGTTAGGTTGTGTTAATTCAAGCCGTGGGGTTGTCTGGTAGCAGTAGGCGAACCACCGAGCCCACAGCCGCACTCTTCTTTTTTTGTAATCACTTACTTACCACGTTCTGTAGTCTTTACCGAACACAGACCTATTCCAGCAGTTGGACACGTGAAGCGTTCTTCAGCAGGAACCGTACAACTGCCGTGACAAAAGCATAGAATAAGAAGAGGAACAGAAGCGAGACTGTGACTCAGTTTGAGTCGTGGTGTCATGGCCGACCTGGTTGGTACACGGTCGTTCACCAGCATGTAAACAAAAACGAAGTATAATGTTTTCTCAGGCTCTGAATGGCTCTGGCATTGGTTTCGCGCGCGCGGGCTTTTCGAAATGGTTCCCCGTACTAACCAGCTAAGCCAAAATAAGCCTGTCCGAGTGAACCATATTGTCTCTTATGAGAGTTTCGCGTCTGTTCCCCTCCTTATTCTGAAACAAAAACACTAAGAAGAGGCCAAATAATGTTCGGTCCCAAGGGTTCATGTGACCGTGCCTAAGCTCTCTGATTGGTCGAAACCGGACGCAATTCAATGCTCGGGACCTAACATAATTTGGTCCAAGGGCAGTAAGTGAGGTGTTTAAAGCTGGTCTCAAATCACTTCGGTGCCGGTTCCGGCCGTAACGTTTCGTTCAATCGGTGCGTCTCGACTGACGACTCTCGCTTGCTCCACTAAAAAATATCCCCCTTCCATCCTCTCCGAAAGCGTTCGCCGATAGTCACCGTAACACTCGCACTGTATTTGGCAGTGCGCAGAATTCTGATAACACAGCCTCGTTTTTTCTTTCATTTATCATGTTTATTCTGTCTGATTGAGAGCGTTATTGATTACTAATCCAATGTACAATTAATTACAATTGTTTTTCCAGTTATAAATTTAACCAATTAAATAGTATTTAAAATGAAACATCAAATTCACAAAAAATCGTAGGGTGTTCAGCAAACGATTGGACCCTCAAAGCGCTGCGCCACAGATTATTCTTTTAACTTATGTTAAAACATTCTAGGTCCATACCGCGGAAAAACGAAGTGTTGCGGTATTTTCGTCGGGGAGAAAAATCTTAAGTTAGGCATCGATTACTTACGGAATTTACTCTCAAATCACTCTAAAGATTAGCTGAATTTTTGCTATTTATTCAAAAGGCCATTTAGTTCCTTGACACTCAGTGCTCATCATCTGCGTTCCAAAAAATAGTTGAATAACCAGTTATTTATGAATGAATCACATCCAAAATTAGTGTATATAGGAGTTTCTTCAGAAAATACAAACTTCTGCTTGTCTTGTTAAGCATTTTAAATCAAATATGCATCATTGATTTGCTCAGGGTCGGCGAATTGAATTGATATAACCAATTTTTCTCAAAATAAACCAATTCAAAATTCAAGATCAAGTTTAACTAGCAAAATCAATGCCTATTGCCTAATCTAATGGATCAGAAAATGTACAAGTTTAAAAAAGAGGATTTGTTTGTGTGGAAATCAAACCCTTTTATCCGATACCCTCCTTATCTCAATGGTCGACAAGTTGTCGCGTAAGATTACTGCGTCCATGCATCAATATTTTTATTCATGACTGAAATAAGTGATACCGATCTCAATGTGTCTGAAAGACATCTGTTTATATTAATGTGACTATGAATTTAAACAGTTTAAAAAATGGAATCTTTCTATTTTCTTATACCTTTTGAGCAACTATTGATAACGGTTCAACTTTTGGTAACGGTTTAACTTTTGGTGCCAATTCAACAATTGTACCAGTCATCCTAAAGTTCAAAAGATCTGATCAAATAAAGTCAAAATACACCATATTACTGTGAGTTGATAGTATTTTTCACACCAGTTTTTATGTGCTTGAAGTCATGAATGAGTAGATTGAGGCTTAACTACAATGATCTTAAATGGCACTTTATCGACTGCGCTAAGGAATGGATTAAAAAGAAGCGTTTTCACACTAACCGCGAACCAACCTTCCCTCTGAAGCTAGCATATTCTTAGATCCATTTGATCAAGTATTACTTAATTCAGTTAGTTAAACAAGTTCTTGATTTTTTTTTTTTTTTTTTTTTTTTTTTTTTTTTTTTTTTTTTTTTTTTTTTTTAAATCAGGACCGATAAACTAAAGTGAGTACCAACTACTGTGAGTTCTTGATTTTGTTTCTTTTTTCAGATACATTAACTTAAATCAATTAAACTTGGTGATCCCTGCAATAATACTAGTAACATATCTTTGATTTAAAAAAAATTGAGAGGCAAGCATCATTTTTTGATTTCTGAAGGGATCCATAGATACCCATACTCATTTAGAATGTAACTGTAGTTCCAAGAAAGCAATGAGAAATGGAAAATATACTCGGGATTTACTAAAAAAATTAAAGGAAAAATAGTTGAGAAAATAAATGCGCACGATTAATTCATTTGTGGTGTTTTTTCTCTCCCTCTTGGTGATTAAGAATTTCTAAGCCCACATTTTATTTTGTAAATTAATTATTTATCTACACATCTTTTGACTTGTTGATTTATTTTTCCCCCTCATATTATTTTTGGAAGAGTTTAGTTAATTTCCATTTCCAATTGATCTCTGAAGTACTTGAATTTTGAGACACTAGGTATCGTTGTCAGACGGTGTAGTGGTTAGGCTGGGAGGCTAGGAAATCGTAGGTCCCCGGTTCAAATCCCGGGTGAGGCAGTTAAAATTGAAAAAAAAAAATATCAAACTGGTAGCTTTTTGCAATATTTAATGTTTTTTTTTTTACAATAATTAGGATCATATACCGAATAATTTTAGCTGTGAAACAGGAGTTATTTTAATAAATGCAAATCAGTAAATAAATGGAAACCCAGAACGGAGACTGGTCAAATCAAAGAGTAAACAAGAGTCCGGACGGAGTTTCAAGAGAGGTGGTTACTTTCGATTTGGAGCAGGCGGCTTCTGATTGGCTGCTTTCTCGCTGGGAACCGCCGACTCGGCCTTACGGACATTTAACATGGGATTTCAGACTTTCAGTCATTTAAAGTTGATTTTCTCTAAAACGATCGATTTAAACTAAAAAAAAAGTTGTCAGGGAGATTCTTGAGGAAATCTGGAACATTTTCAATAAACCTATCTCGCAAATTTGCTGCTCTTAAGTAGAGGAACTAAAAACCTCTATTCTTAATTTGGTCTCTCAGCAGAGTCATAACGAATCTCCAATTCAACAAGGATTTCCCACTGCGCATGAAGACATGTTGGCCGCTTGGTGCTGTCATAATTTGTCTGTCTAGCATTAACGTCATTTGTCAAACTGATCAATCGACAACATGCTGAGAGACCAACTTTAGAATAGAGGTTTTTGGTTCCTCTACTTAAGAGCAGCAAATTTGCCAGATAGGTTTATTTAAGGGCATAAAAACATGTTAGGTAACTAAAGAAATAAGAATTTTGTTTATTCATAATAAGTAATAGGTGGCAAATAACAGTCCTTACATAAGTCCAGTTTCAGGGTGACCTCTACGTTTATCACCAGCCCTTCAAAGTAAACAATTTTTTTTAGCAAAATTCTTTGGGAACCCTTCACATTCATAATAAGAGCCTCTCTGAGGAGTTGGTAGAATTAACGTCATTTGTCAAACTGATCAATCGACAACATCGCGGACTAAACCGCACATGGCAGTCATGCGTCATGCCTTCAGATACTCAGGTGGTAGATGCCTGCTTTAAACTGATCGTAAGAACCTCATGATATCATGTGCAATAATTTGAAGTCAAATTGTTCATAAAATATGATCAGATTATCTAAGGAAATGAACTCAGATCCTGCTTACCTAGCCAAGCATTACAGGAGTGCATCAAATTCAGATGAGGGCATTCCGATGGTTTCAACAACTGTTGAGAAACTTTTCTTAGACTCAAGTATACAGTGAACATTAGGACATATCCACACGCTTGAGGAGGAAGAAAAATTTGTGACCAGCCATGAAATAAACAACAAAAATGGTGAGAGTCGAGGTAATAATGAATCGATCGATCTGAATCTCGAGGAGAACTAAGTATGCCAGATTGGTCTTATTGTTAGACTCATTGAGTCTGAATCAAAATCACTGCCCAGAAAGTGAAGATGAGAATCATTTACGGAGGATGAATTCATTTTTACACGAGGGTACAAGACCCAGACACCGCCAATAATTGGAAACTGACATAACAATGAATGCAATGCTTATTAATAGGTCATAAAAATAATGGCAAGTAACGAGCACCAATCTGGACTTCAATACTGCCGGCTAGTTACATCACAGATACTTTCAAGCCACATGAGTTCAGATGAAGGTATGAAACAGGATTTAAGCGGCATACAAATATTCAGAAACTACTTAAAATGGGTGTCTTGAAAATTAAAATTGACAAACGAAAACACAAAGGCACTCAGTCATTATTCACTCCGATGGTTGAATACGGCAATAGAACTCTTGCTTCGGAGTTATATTATTTTAAAAGCAATGATGAAAGAATCGGCTTCGAATGAAACAATTTTCGTTCAAGAATCGATCTAGGGTCAGTTTCTACTAATTTAGAAGCCATCACAACCAATTTCATTCGTAAAATTCACAAGAAAACAGCGGAGGTTCCGAGATACGTCGAGCACTGATGAATGTAAACAATGGAAAACACGGCTTCAACTGCCTCTAATTTTCTTTTCAACTTTGTCTGGTCCGATGAAAATTTGAATGAAGCGGCATGTATTACCCATGAAAATGTTCAAAATTTCCTCAAAAATCTCCCTGACATTTTTTTTTTTAGTTTAAATCGATCGTTTTTGAGAAAATCAACTTTAAATGACTGAAAGTCTGAAATCCCATGTTAAATGTCCATAAGGCCGAGTCGGTGGTTCCCTGCGAGAAAGCAGCCAATCAGAAGCCGCCTGCTCCAAATCTAAAGTAACCACCTCGCTTGAAACTCCGTCCGGACTCTTTGGGTCAAATGTGAAAAGGATTTACAGCCAGTGATCAAAATGAGGTTAGGATGCGATGAAGCATCGTGTTAGAAACAGTTACCATCTTTAAGGACAGTTTGTATCCAATGCGTGGGAAGCGATACCACCTTGTTGGAAACAATTACCATCTTGCTGGTAGTCGCTCTTGACTGAGCGGGAAATCGCTACCTGTTTGTTGGCTACGTGCGCGATCATGCAGGTTAGGCGCACCTTTCACGCGGGAAAATAGACTGTCGACGAATATTACCATCTTACATTAGTGCTCTATAGCAACATGTTTGCAGGTGCAGAAATTAGGGATCCAAGATGGTAACGATCTCGAACAAGCTGGTCAGTGGTCGTATCCACCAACTTTTTCTCCCCGTGCAAAAAAAATTCACTCAGAAGTTTTAAAAAACCACTCGAAACGAAACATTAATTGGAATTTTAACCCTCCATCGGCACCTCACTTCGGTGGCATTTGGGAGGTTGGTATCAAAGCCACAAAATATCACCTGAAACCAGAGGCGGATCGTGGGTCAAAAAGTGGGGGTGGGGGCTTGAAAGCTTGAAGCGAGAACTTTTTTTTGCTTGCCAAATCCTCCCCCCCCCCCCCTAGCGAAGCCCTGGGCTCGGCCCGGGGCTTCGGGAAAAAGTGGGGGGGGGGGCTTCAGCCCCTAAAGCCCCATACACGGCCCGCCTCTGCCTGAAACGAACCAAAGGTGAGCACCAATTCACGTTCGAGGAAGTTAGTACATTATTGACCAAGATCGAAGTCATTCTAAACTCTCGACCACTGTGCGCCCTATCATCGGACGCAGAGGAACTGAATGCACTCACATCAGCACATTTTATAGTTGGCGGCCCGCTGCTTAGCTTGTAATCAAGTACGATCGGCGCATAACTTCAGAGAATCGAATCCAGATGGCAGATGATACAAAAGATCAAGCAACAATTCTGGAAGTGCTGGTCAGCCGAATACACGCAATCAATGGCTAAAGTGGCAAAACCAGTTAGATCAAGTCAAGATCAACGATATTATTATGGTAAGGGATGGCAAAGCACCACCACTCTCTTGGCGACTCGCATGGATCACCGAAGTTCACCGGGGTAACGACAAAATTGCGTGAGTTGCGACATTTAGGTGTGCGAGTCGTCATAAATTCAAAAGACCGGTGATGAAGCTTTACCATCTACCTCTCGATTAGTCACTCTAGCACGCTTGAATAAAGCTGTCAATGGGTCTGTTTCAAACTTTTGCTACAACAAATTAAGAGTGTGTAATCTAATATAAAATCGCGTGAAAAGTCCATTGGTAGCATCAGAAAGTCATAAAATGCAATAATAAACTCACATGAGGCGTTTAATGAAATCCAAGATGGTGGAGAAATAGCGAGCAATTTGTATGCATGCACCACGAATATCCAAGGATGGCCAACTTTGACAACCTCACTGGAGGTAGAAGTTATGCGTTTGTTTACGTTGTGATTGGTTGTGATCGATATTGTGAGGTTGGCTATCTTTGGATGTTCGTGGTGCATGCATACAAATTGCTCCGACATTTCTCCGACATCTTGGATTTCATTAAACGCCTCTTGTGAGTTTATTATTGACTTTCTGATGCCACTAATGGACTTTTCACGCGATTTTACATTAGCTGAAACACTCTTAATCGTTGTAGCAAAAGTTTGCAACAGACCCATTTCTAATTGAGAAGGCCACCCACATAAAAAAAATAAAAAATTCTCTGCTCCAAGAAGCAAAACTTAAGTTCCTATTCTAATAAAAAATATGAATATACTTACCAAGATATTTTTCATTCACTCAGCAAAATTTGTAATTTCCTATTTAGTTGAATTTTTTGTTCCTAATCCTCAACAAAAATGGTTGGGAGTACGTTAAGTATCTGGTCAAAAGAACGTATCTTTTCTTTCTGTATATATATACCTGGCAACATTGTGCTTTCGTAAATAGTTATACAAAGAACTAGTTTTCGTTCAATTATGTAACCTATTATAGAAACTGTTACGCAATCAACCAGTACTTTCCAGTTCGTGTAACTGATTACACAAGCTTTTACGTCATCCAGTGGAAAGTTTCAGTGTAGTTACGCAACTATCAACATTATGTAACAAGCCTCCGACACGATAAAGGTACTCTCCACTAAACCAACCAGTCTCTACGGCACGCTTGACTAAAGCTGTCTGAACCTCCTGGCACGCTTGATTAAAGCTGTTGGCTCCTTTTAAAGTAGGCTTCACTAAAGCTGCTTTCCTTCTCTCTCATGCAGGATTAACTAAAGCTGCATCCTTAATTCTCTCTTACAGCATGCTCGACTAAAGCTGCTTTCTTTCTTTTCCCTACGCAGGCCTGGGGGGTGATCACGGAGGATCGTTTCGTTTCGTTTTCGTTATCGTTATCGTTTACGTGTAACCTTATGGGTGGCTCAACTGATCGAATCGTTTTGAGCCTCCCGTAACGATTGAAACGGTCGAAAGGAAGCGATGAGTTGGAGGCTGTCGTTTACTTGATCGTTTGAAGTAGGAAGAGGTGAGGAGGGGATCACCTGCGCGATCGAGTTGCGCAGAAGCAAGCCCATTTGATTTCATGCAAACGATAACGATAACGATACCGAAACGAAACGATCCTCCGTGATCACCCCCCAGATTAAAGATAAAGAATCGCCTCTCTTTCTAGTTCTAATTTTATTTGTTTCTCTTTTCAGCTCTCTCTAGTTTGGTATGAATTCTTTGGGGTCGATGTACATTGAAAAAGTTTGGTCATAATTTCATTTTCTAGTGCCGTTTTTGCTAAAAAGATAGTGGACAGGTGGTCTGAAATACCCTATGTAACGCATCTGATTTGAGATTCGTATCACCGCTTTTTTTTCAAAACCACTTAACCGATTGCCATTTTGATAGTACGTCTTGGACCGCAGGGAGCAGTGTAGAAAAGTCCATATCTTTGTCCGTAAAATGCATTCTTTTTTAGGAAAACGTCCAATTTGTCTCATATAATTTTGAAAGAGAGAAATTTGTCTAAGGTTGTTATAGTTTGGCATATTTTCTGTATTTGTCTGAGAGAACAACTCCAAGAGAATAGAGGTTGGCATTCAGGCTGTAAGAAAAGTTGGAAAGTTAATGGTTGTTCTTGGAGTTGTTGAGAGTAATGTTCATTGCTCATCTATTTTTTAAACAAAAAAACAAACAAAAAACAAAGAGTATGTAGATATTAAACTGTTAATTGATAAAACTTGCCACACTCTCTGATTGACACATTTGTTTCATAAGGTAATTCATCGGAGGAAATAATTTTAAAATAGACCAATACGAATACCTAAATATTTATCATGTTGCTTTCGGGCTTTTATAAAAACACACATCTATCAGTTATGATAACTTTCATTATTTTACAAACGTTTCAAACCGAATGTAAAACGCCAGCCGAAATACAATCAGCTGCTAGAAAACAAAGACTCTACCCACATGTGATAAGGCAGATACCATCACATGTTTTTGAGGTAATTTTTATATTTAAACGTTTTTATGTTAATGTTTCATGTCGGACTTCGAATTTTGGTTTGCGCGAAAAGTCTTAGAATCACATGCCCTTTCAAAAGATACAATCACAAGAAAGGGGGCACCATAAGGAATTATGGAATTGACCCCCGCCCCTCCTACTCACAGAGGTAGGGGTCATTAGAAATAGCCCCAAAATAAGCCCCTCATGGCCAAAACCGATTTAGAACCTTTTTGAAATACAATTTAGGGGGTGGTGGTACGGAAACTCTCCTAAAAGATCTCCTCATCTTAATAAGTAACCACGTGTCTGAGCGCTTTCCGAAATTCAAAGCCATCGGCGAAGTATTCGTCCCTGATCCTTCTTTTTACTCACCCTTTTTATTAAATTATCTATCCACCATGAGAGTGGGTACTCTGATATCCTAAGGGACAGTGGCGGCGCGTGACTTTCGAGCCTGGGGGTGCAAATGCTGATGCACGATTGGGGAGTCCGCGGAGAATCTAATCATCAGCAGGGGGCTTGGGGGGGGGGTCCTCCCATGGATAAGTTTAGATAGAAAATCGGCTCTCTGAGACACACTTTAACGATGATCCACATTGCAAAGTAATCAATGTGTCTTCCTAAACAAATAAAAATAAATAAATAAATAAATAAATAAATGAATAAATAAATAAATAAATAAATAGATAAATAAATAAATAAATAAATAAATAAATAAATAAAATAAAATAAAAAAAATTAAATAAATAAAAAAATAATAAAAAAGCGCCGCAAGGAGTATTTCAGAAAACTGAAATCGCTAGGAAAAAATAATTTTGATAAGCATCTCGTTGTAGGTAGGGGGTGTAAATGGATCAGCAACTGATAAAAAGGAATGGTGAAAATGACGGTGTATTAACTGACGCCGAACTGAAGAGGCAGCGTGGAAACAAAAGAAAATGTGAAGAGATTAGCTGATTATGAGCCGCGAGCGCGCAAGTCCGCTTACCGCTGCGCTGTGCTGCGCTGGCGCTGTCAACAGCAAGCCGTCCGTCTCGCTGGTTCGTTAGAGGTCGGAAACAATCGGGATGTCTCGGGGACCGATCGCAAATCTTTTCGTTTGCGATCGCCTAGAGTCCCTTGATGGAAACACTGTATAGGGAGTACCGACACGAGCTCAACGAGTTGTGATTGGTCGGTGGTTTTAGGCTCTCACGGAGTCGAGCAGGAGTCGACGACATCGAAGGCTCCACACGAAAGGAGTCGATTCGTAGAGGAACGTATGGGAACGGACCGGAATGCCGGCTAATCCGCCAGTCCACCACTGGTCCACTGTCGAACTTAACCTTCGAATGCGTTCACGCGGTCGACAAAATCGACTCCTGTCAAAATGCATAAAGCGTCGTGTCGGTACTCCCTATACAATATTTCCATCAAGGGACTCTACGATCGCCACGGCTATTCGGCCATAACCCGTCTCCTACCCGCTCGCCCCCCTCCTCATCCCTCGCCCTAATCTGGCGGTGCAAAGGAAAATTTGCACCTCCGAGACGGTGGCGGTCTCGTGGAGCTAAAAGGAACTAGATTTTGATGCGCGGCGGCAGACGGACGGACTGATTTTCTATCCCTCACATCGCTACCCGCAAGAAATCGTTATTTACTATTTATTTGATCAAGTCATTGCTTCTTCTGCTTTCGCCGTGGGGGTGCAATGCGCCTCTGCACCCCCAGTACGAGCCGCCTCTGGAACTTTTTGTTTTAGAAGCTTTAAGAATGCAACATTTGCTTTTTCGTGGTGACAAAAAATATAATAATATGGATCTTACTTATTTCACTTTACATTAAGGAGCCTCACTTCAGTATATCTGTTTCTCTAGATTTCGTATGGCCAGCACAAAGTGGATCTGGGAAATACGCTAACACCTGAAATCGTTCGCAATCCTCCAACCCATATTAAATGGCCCGTGGATGAGGATATGCTTTACACTATTGCTGTTACTGGTAAATATATTTAGCATTGGATCAAAGAAAACCATCAAATTAATACTGGGTGCTTTAAAGGCCATGAAACTCCTGAACAACTTTTGGACGGCTGCAAATAAAAATCGGAACCGGGGGGTAGAGGAGTTTTGAGTAGATGAATAAATATTACTTGAATATTACTTTCAAGATTTTCCAACCAGTTTGACAAGTTGAATATTCACCAAATGTAAAATTAAAGATGAATAGAAGCAGAAGCACAGTGGCTCTGTTATACACTTTTTCAGCAGCAATATGAAGGGATTATTTTAATGTGAAATCACGTTAAAATTACGCATTAAGAGCATCAAAAAGTCTCAAAATCAACCCACTTCAAAAGGCGTTTTAAGGACAGCCTAAGATGACGATTGAAGGTTAAATTGACCCTACATGCTTCATCCGTAAGCACCAAAAGATAGCCGAAGACAGCAATTTCTAATTTTAGAAAAAATGTAAACAAAGGTCTGGTCTTTCTTCCTCATAGTACTTACACTGAGAAAAAAGTTAGTTGGAGTATAGTTTTCTTTTCCAGCTATACTATTTACTATGTGATTTGCTCCATCAAATTAATTTGTGGTGACAACATTCACAAATAACGGAGTTCCCCGCGCTTTATCACCAAGCGGCTCTGTGATTAGCTGACAACAACGCAATGCTCACAGATGATTCCCGCGTTTTGCAATTACATGTACAGCGCGCGGTAGCAGCTCACAAGCAGTCAAGTCGCCACCGTCATTGACTCATTGAGTATCCGACTCGTGACCGGCTGAGATGGTTTACAACACAAACAACGAGGAAAACGGCGATGAACGGCGGCAAGTTTTTGCGTTTGAAAATAAATAAAAAAATGGAGAAATACACCGCTCAAAGTTTTTCCTTCCCTAAATTCGCCACTGATGGATTGTGTTGATTTTGAAAAATGATTAACAGTTGCCTTGTTGCATGCCCACTTGAACGGGACTTGCCGTTCCCATCATATCATATCATTGAGTAGATGCATTGGAAGGGCTTTTTGTGACAGACCTAATTACTTGACTTGCCGTCTGCTTGGACCTGCAAAGGTTTTTGATGGGATTAGACTCTACGAAAAATGTCAACGATCCAAAATAAACCCTGCGAGGGGACCGCCCTAAAGTTACAAACTGCCGATTTCTCAAATACTCCAAATGGCGAGGGGTATTTTTCATTACGTCATTCGAAAGACCTTAAAAAATGGAGACTTTTCGTTTTTCCATTTTCAAAAGCGCTCCCCCCCCCCTAAAAAAAAGGCGGCCAAAAAACCCCCTTGTGCTTTAGAGTACTCGAGTTGTAATTCGAAATTCTTCAAAAACAAAAGATATTCTGAATCAGCAGATAACGATGTATCACACTTTGTTATTCAACGAAAAAACATTGGGGGACCCTCCCCCACAAACTTTTTTTGAGTTTGGGGGGCGATAGCTCAAAAAATTAAAACGGTAAAGGGGGTCAAGTAGTAAATCAATCGAAAGGTATTAAAAAAAGAAACATTTTGGCGAAAATCCGAAGTCAATCCGATGCGCCAATCCAAAATGGCGGTAATTCAAAAATTTACGTGAGGGCAAATTCCTTTGGATAATTTTGCCAAAAGCTGCTGTATATCAAGCCAGCCTCACAAATTGTGAGTCACAACAGCCGTTGGTAATAAAAAAAGGTAACAAAGCCATAGACTGGGCTGCAGAGTTATCAGAGGCATTTGCCGGGTGATCGGCCGCGTCGCGACGCATCGCCGCAGCCAGGCCTCGCCAGGCGCGTCGCCTCAAGTCGCGCGTCACGGTGATAGCTGCGGATCAGCGTGGAGCTTTCGCAAAAGCTCCACAGATGGCGTTGACCACCGCTACACCAAAAATTCACCTTTTCTATACTTTTCTATAATTAAGAACAAAGTTATTTTCTTTTCGCCTTTATTATTTACTGTCCGAAAAGCATCCTTTTAAGTTATATTCTCCATTTGCCTTTTAATATTATTTAGAAAAGCAGCCTTTCAATTTACTTTCGTAATGCACGGTGCAGAAGTGCCTTTTTTTTATTACGCTCCTCGCGGTCTTTATTTCCTAACAACTATTCATAGTTCATTGCACCAAGCAATTACTTTCTACAACGAGTACGCTTGCACCTTGCAACAGCTCTGTAGTAAGTCCAATCGATATATCGAAAGATATAATCGGACCCGCTAAACGCGGTAGCCAAAAGTATCTTCAGAACTTTTGGATCCTCATACCTGCCCTAGCAGTCGCCAGAGCTCTATGAAGCTCTGGATCTTTTTCCTTTCTTTTCGATTTCACACCCGCCCTTGCGGTAGCCAGAGCCCTTTTGAAGCTCTGGATCTTTTTTCTCCGTTAAAAAATCATTATTCTCAAGTAAGCCTTCAGCAATTCAGCATATCGATTTAACCTCTTAAATCGATTGTTTTCTATTGTTTTAAATTCATTTTAAAAAGTAAAGCCTTCAGCTAATCGAATTAACGTCTTCATTCGACTCTTTCGTTTTATTCTAAATGCATTAAAAAACAAGTAAAAGCCTTAAGCTCATCGAAGCACTCTTGCTTCGATTATTTTGCTCTTTTTGAATTACTTTTTCATTAACTCTAGGACCTAGGCTATTCGCGGCGTGTTTTCATCTAATGAATTTCGATCGTTCGTTATCCTCGCGAGATCCCACTTTAAGTGGTAGCCGGTTCCGCGCGATCCGGATTTAGGTCAAATCCCACGCACAGTGGTAGCCGATCCCGCGCGGTCTGGATCTAGGTCCCATCCCACTCAAAGTGGTTGCCGATCCCAAGGGATTCGGAACTAGGTCTTCTTTCACCCTAAGAGCCCGAGCTCATTCACCGGGTGCAAAGAACACTTAACAGAGGCTACTCTCCATAGCCCCAGTCAAGGACGACGCCCCAATGACGGAGTTTCCCGCGCTTCACCACCAAGTGGCTCCGTGATTAGCGGATGGCAAACTCACTGTTCACCGCTGTTTCCCGCACTTCGCCACTATATATGTAAATAGCGCGCGGCAGCTGCTCACGAGTTGGATGCTCTAAGCAGGGCTGCCGTTTTGCGTATAATCAATGCTTTTTTTCTATTCACCGATGATTCCACCGGTTGAGAAAAGATTACACAGTTCAGTTCAGTGTATGGCTGTAATGCACGAAAATACTCTGATCTGTAATCTTTCCTTAACCGGTAAAAACTCCGTTGATTAATGGGCCAGTTTCATGAAACGGGGATTTTCACATCTATTAGTGATACTAGCAGAACTTTTCATGAGAAAAACGATGGTGGCCTTAAAAAAGCTCTACATCAATTTTAAAGCCCCGAAAAAGCCTCTCAAAGTTGAGCGATGAAAAAAACGATTCTCATTGGTCGGAGGCGAATGACGTCAAAGGTTCCACCCTGAGTTTCGCGTCTCCGCCACCAGGGATCGGCATGTAGAGTGGCATAGGGAATAGCGTGTTATTATGAGTTGTTTACCGGCAATCGGCTGTGATTTTGTTGTGAGACGAACTTATGTGTTTCAAATGTTTGTGTAAATATTGTGACTATTTTTCGTTTTAAAATGCCCGTGCAATGTTTTTTCCTTTTGTTCGTTGCTACCAAAAGACTAGAATCTCCATAAAAGCGGACTTAGAGTTTTCTTGAGATCCGAAACCTCACTTCATTTTTCTTGCTGGATGAGCTATAAACATTCCACTCTCCGAAAGATACTATGTTAAAAGGGCGAAACTTTTGCGGTTTTCTCTACCTCTGACAAATCGGATATTTTAGTGAGGATAAATCACACATAAAGAGGGAGGGTTGGTTAGTTTTCAAATAGTGAGATTCTCATAGTTTCTAGTTTTAATGGTGGTCAGTGGTGAGTGTGTTGTCACTTCAGCAGATGGTTCTGGCATAAACTTCTAACAGTGTTTCACTGGCATGATTTTTAATCTTTCTGCTAAAGTGCTGTTCAGAAATGACCCTCCTTCATTTCTCAGTGTTCTTTCAACGTCAGTTTTTGATATTTTAGTCTCTGTAAGTGATAGTCTCAGTGCATTCGACTCTCACTTGTGTATACATTGTCAAGATTTTAAGTTGATGCTATGATATACCACCAGTTCGTGTCAGAATTTATAGCCTGCTTTGAGTAACTTTTCAAGCCACTATTATGTATAAATATTTAAAACTACTTTAAATTTCAGTGCGTTCGAATTATATGGAAGGTCTCTCTTTAAAAGCATAGTGTATTGGTCTCTCCGACTTGTGAGCTCAGATTTCAGCAGTAGGGGAAACCAAATTATCTCTTGGTTTTTAAGTACAACCAGTTGACAATAGTTCAACTTTGAAGTCTGATTTATAGTAAATGGTAGTCTGCTTGCCAAGATTATTATTTGCAAAACTCAGTCTAAAGTTAATTCATCGATGAAACTTTGAACAGCGGAATTGTTTTGGAATGCCAAGCTTTTACTGCAGGTATGCACCATTATGGTGATTTTTAATTTGCTTCCCCCATTCCCTCTTTTTATTGCTTCTTTATTTGCAGTACTACACAGTATAGTGAGTACTCTGCATGAAACACACGAACAGTGTATATGTTTGCGGCTAAGTTACTTGTCAACACGGACTCACCGCGTTCGGAGAAGAAACCCAATCCTGTCTCTAACTTCCTCCATCTAACATCTCTTAACTACCTACTACCAAAAATAGCTTTTCAATAAATGCTAGTATTTTAACTGGAACAAAAAGTAATGCTGCATTTTTTACTGCCGTTAGTCAACACGGTTTGAAAGCTCCTTCGGAATGGAACGGAACAGTAAATTTTCTGTCAAATTTTTGCGCTAAGCTGACAGTGGGTAGTTTGGGTACACCACTTACTGCATGGAAATAATTACCAACCACGAAGAAGAAACAGAAGAACATTGTGACTCACCGTATGGTGCCTACCTAGATACAGTAAAATTTTGGCATCCCAAAACAAGCTTCCGCCGTTCAGAGTTCCATCGATGAATTCACTTTAGACTGATTTTTGCAAGTGATAATCTTGGTATGAACTATGAAGACTGTTATTTACAGTAAATTAGACTTCGAAGTCGAACTTTAGAATTAGCTGGTACAATTTACATCAAGAGAGAAGTGGGTTTACACTGCCTTTTGTTCAGTTGAGTTGGAGAGACCCAATCCTCTGTTGTTGTAAAGAGTGCTCCCTGGTATCATAAGAGCCCGTTATGATTTTAAGTAATTTTAAATATTTACTCAGAAGAAGGGCCTGAAAAGTAATTTAGTTCAGGCTAGAAATTATAAAACAGAACTGTTTAGAATGTAATGTTATATTTCTCTCCTGTTAGGAAAGTGAGGTTATAGGTCTAGAGGGCCTCGACAATACTCCAAGCCAGCATTAATTCATTACTACTTTCATTAAAATAATCCTCACGGCAATCACAAACCAAATTACTGTAAGTATATAATGTCTCTGACATCAGTATCTTAAAGTTAATGATAAGGGAGCAATTAATATATGTCTCCTGTGGACCACTTGGTCCTGTTTAGAGTATACATCCACTTGGCAAATATACATGGAAAAATAACTTTTCTGCAGTTGAAACGAAGGTATTCGTACATCCAGGAGAGATAAGGTATTTAGATTTTCTTTTCGAAGGCATAATTGAAGAGGTAGAATAAATTTACGTAGGTATATTTACGGCCCATTCACGGCCGTTGCATGTATTTCTTATGTGTTCTGAATGTAAACAAACTAGCTAGCCGAGCGGTCGGAACCTTCTACGTCACGCGCGGTCTGGCGGCCGTTTCGCGCCAAATCCGACCGTTTCAAATCTGATCAAAAGTTCGACTCTAAAACCGCGATATCACCGCGATCGCGCGTCCTAGAAGAAAAACGGAAAAACACGGGGTCCCTAATTTTGTCCATTCTTTCCGAAAATGAATTAAAAAAAGATGGTGAAACTGGCCCATTAAAATATCCGAAAGTTTTTTAAAGTCATCGACGACTCCACCTGTTTGGTCGCGCTCCCAATCCAGGCGCGGCGCGGCTAACTCAGCGCCAAGCTTGCGCGCAACTGCTGCCGCGTCCACTGCGAGCCGCCTAGTTCCCAGCCTCACCGCTAGGGGGCGGAAAACACGGTCTTGGCGGTACCCCTAGTTTTTAAGCTATAATGTATATATGTTTGTTCTTTTTTACCTTGTTTTCAATTATTGATAAGTTCAACTATTATCTCCTGTCATCCTCTATATATTTCCTCTCATAAATCCCTTTTATTTAACGTAAATATTTCACGTGTCCCAGTGACCATTTTCTCCTCCGCCTCGCTTACGGCATTCCCGCATTCATCCTAATTTTAACGACCCTCTGTGGTCTCACTCTTCCTAATTGTCTTCTCTGACCACTCAAGTGATCAACTCTGGAACTGAACTCACGTTTCCTTCAGCTCTTGGAATATTCTTCTCAACTTCCATACAGTAAGTATCACCTTTACGTCGTGTGTGGTTTTGTAGCCACGATAAGATCCTATTCGTCGCGTGCGTCTTATAGCCGCGATAGTTACCAAACTCCTACGTCGTGTGCGGTCCTATGTAGCCACGATAAGAACCCAAATTCGTCGTGTGCGTCTCATAGCCGTGATAGTCACCATAATTTTCCGCCGCGATTACAAGTTCAAACCCAGCAGCCACTCTCCTTCCGAGAGTGAAGAAATCAAGTTCCAAGTGCAAGTGCGCGTCTCTATAGCCATAGCCACGTCACTCCGTTAATTTCATAAAACCCCCATTTACTTCAATCCCATGGTCCTCCGGTAATCTAAATTTAAAATTCTAAAATCTGTAATCTTTGTTCTTTCATCTCTATAGTCTTTGCCGCCCAATACCCCACACCATCGGTTGAGAAAAGATTACAGATGCGAGTATTTTAGTTTATTATAGTCATGCACTGAACTGAACTGTGTAATCTTTTCTCAACCGGTGGAGTCATCGGTGAATTAAAAAATAGCATTGATTTTACGCAAAACGGCAGCCCTGGCTCAAAGACGGTGGCGACGTGACAGCTGGTGAGCTGCTGCCGCGCGCAAAGCAAGCAAAGTTCTTGCTGCAATATTCAAAGAAATCATTGTAGATTAGAAACAAGTGTCAATATCCTGTTATACATCCTGTATATTCATTCAAACTTAGCATGTATTCTTGAATTTCTCCATGGAGAGAAAGATAGTTGTAATAAACTTTAAAAACAAAAAAAAAATCAAAAAGCGGTCATTTCAAACCCATTCGTGTTAGAATACATTGTTAAAGCCCCCCGTCTACCTTGAAGCGCGATGTCTTTGATGGACGTACTCATAGGAATTCTTTGATATGGAGGGGGCACCACGATTTTTGGGTGGGGGAAAGGGACTACCAACAAACGAAAAATAAGTCGAAATAATGAGTATACGCCCAAAACTGCGACTTTTATCTCAACTCGTTCAAAAGTTAGACTAATATGAGGCACGGGGGGTTTTGAACTCCCCAAAAAATCTCTCTTTTTTGTCATCCAAAAAATGAAGATTATTACTTAATCCAAACGGCAACTTTTTATCTCAACTCGCTCTAAAGTTCGTCGTGGGAGGGGGAGGAGGGGCGGCGCGCCCGTTTGTGGGTAGGGGGAAGAGGGGGCACAGGACTACAAAAGAACCTCCGATTTTTTTATCTCAACGCGTTCAAAAGTAAGACGGTGGTAGGGCACGGAGGAATGGGGGGGGGGGGTGTTGGACTTCCCCAAAATAATTGTCATCCAAAATTATGAAGATTAATCCAAACAGCAACTGTAAATCTCAACTCGTTCAAAAGTTAGGCGGGGGGGCGGCACGCCCGTTTTTGGGCGGCTTTTCAATCCTTGGTTGACACACGCTTTTCAATGGTAGAGACAGATGGAAGAGAGTTTCTCTCCGTTGCGCTACACGTATAGGCAAGTACAGGAATTGTTCTTTCTCTCTTTCTCTCTCTGGTTTGAACATATGAGTCAGAAAAGGATGGAAAAGGAAGTTCGCTCTAGGCTTTAGGTCCTATCATCTCTCAAGTCATTTAAAACGCGCGCGGTTTAATGAAAGAAGAGAGAATGTGAGTGAGAGAGTGAAAGAGTAAGTGAGTGAGTGAGAGAGAGAGAGAGAGAGAGAGAGAGAGAGAGAGAGAGAGAGAGAGAGATGTGGCGATTGAGGATTGAGTAGCACAGTAAAAAAAATCTTCGCTTCGCGCCGATTTTTGGTGGCTTCGCCCACAGTCCCCCTAGCGCTCGCGCAGGCTACGGCGCTACGCGCCGTCATCTTGGGACCGGGGCGCAATATGTTGCGGGTACCCGCACGCGACTTTCTCGCTCCACGTTTCCTATACTTTACAGCATAGGGGTGTACAAGATTATTAATTAAGCTTACAATTAGTCATATTTTGGTTCAACAATACTGCTGAGATTAGATAAGCAAGAAAGATGATGACTTCCAAGATCAGCTTAGCTTTACTTTAAGGCATCTGCGGTACAAAAGGAAAGAAGCTTTACTTGCAAAGGAAATGTGGCGATCCTATATATTCAAAAACGGGATGAAACAAGAAGGTAGTTCACTCTGGATGACGAGATCTGTAACCATGAAAATAATCAGACCGCGATTCAAACCCTCGACCTTTTAGTTCAGTGGTAATTTGCGCTTGTTAGATGTCGTGTGTACTTCGGAAAAGTCTACGAGAAGCTGCTCAACAACCGGATCAAAGTAGAGCTCGAGAAGAGTGGCGCCCTTAGCAACCGTCAATTCGGTTTCAGAGAAGGAATGTCAACTGGCGACGCTC
>VMOF01000111.1:48690205-48752357 GCA_011764245.1 Trialeurodes vaporariorum
CTTCCCTGAAATTGCTGACACTTGCTGACAGTCGATACCCCTCAGGCATATCATGGACTTGCCGCGATTCTCGAGGAGGAGGGAGAATCCCTGATTCCCCTTAGCCATACCATTCACTCATCTCAGTTCAGTCAGTGCCCGTCACCCCCTCTCGATTCAATGCACACAGCCAATTCTTCCTTCTTGTCCGTGTTTACATTTGGTTGAGAACAAGCTGATAGGTTAGGGCCTAACCATTAAGTAGTTGTGTTTAAATCTAATGATCACGAAGAGTTTGGTCATCTTTAAGTTTATCTTCCATAGTGTCTGTCAAAACTCCAATTTTCTCTTTTAGTACATTTACCCAACTTCTGAAAATAAGTTAGTTCAACTTTCAAGTGCACCACATTATCTCCATTGCCAACATGGATTTTTGCTATCTCAAAGCAGCCTTATTTTGAATGATAACGTGTGCGTGTGTTTGTGTGTTAGTGTTCCCTCATCAGTGACCTCGTTTTCTTTGAATCTAATTTCACCGGTCAAACATCAAAATCTTATCATCGACCGATGGTCCGACAGTTTTCTTAAAAGTGGTATTTATTTTTACTCTTCTGCGAAATTTAAATGTGTGCCATATAGGCAGCTTGCCTCCTTTATTGTGTTAGTTCCAAGCAAGATGAACACAGAAATTCTTAACCACGGTTTCAGTGTTTTCTCATTTGGAGCTGCATAATTACGGCTCTAATATCACAATCTTTACTTGTCAAACATTACTATTGGAATCAGAACAGTGAGTACATTTATGATTTTTTAAGTAAATCAATGTTAACACTTGAAATTTGGCATCGCTGAATTTTCACCATTTGAACTCATGTAAAATATCGATTCGGCGGAGTGCACCGTGTACTCTTGATGGTTTGACCTTTTCATGGGTGGAAATGGACTAAATGCAGCTATGCCCGATTGCAGGCGACACCACTGAATACAAACCTCTGAGTGATGCTCTCAAAAATTGAAGTTTTACCTGTGTACCCCACCCCCTCTCCCATAACTACTCTTATTTGCATTTTTTGGGAGAAACAAATGATACCATTTGATTTGTGTGTCTAAGGCGTATATTTTCACCAAATTTCAAGAAAATCCTCAAAAATTTGGTATTAAGCGTATATTTAGGTGTAAAATTCATTGAAACTAATGAAATAATTATTAAATAAGTCCAAGTCAACTTTTCTGACTCTCTTATGCATTTAATGGCAAGAATTTTACGTTGCCACTGAGAATTTTCACAATTTTATAAATAAATTAGAATTTAAAACCCATAATGAAGATTTTCAATCCCTCCATTTTTTCAGTGCAACGCGTTTTAAGTGAGATAATTGACGTTGAAGTTGGGAAGGTCAGTGCTTTGACTGTGGCGGGCGCACTATGGACGAGTGGGCTAAAAACGGGACATTTGTGGATTTTGTGAGATAACTTGCAATTTCACGAACGAAAGTTGATGATTGATGATTGATGACTCTTTGATGACAAAGTAGCTTGACTCAGATATTTTTTGTTTTAGATTTTTGAATTTTAACTCTTTTGAGCCCAAATTTTTGATTGAATTCATTTGACAGATTTTAGACTTTTTGGTCAGTCCAACCCCTAACTTCCTGATATGTTCGCAGTATTGGTGCAATCTGTTTTACTGAGCAAATTACACTTCAATAACAGTTTTGTCAATTTGATGACTATCCTACCAAAACAATAGGCTTAAAAGAGCCATCTCACTCGCACAGTGGGCTGGGAAAATGTTCGATAGAATATAAAAGAAAAAAGATGGAAATAAGAGGTATTATGTTTATAAGATCTATAAATTGGAACATGAATTTATGATTGTCACCGTCTATAATAATCAGGAAGAGAGACTCATTCATATTTTTGTTCATCTTTTTGAATTTTAACCCTTTTGAGTCCAAATGAAGTAGTACATGTTTCCATCGTTTTTCTTACGTATCTTATTGTCACTTTTAGCCAGCCCACTGTGCGAGTGGATTGGCTCTCTTTTGCCCATTTTGCTGATAGGATAGTTATTAATATTATGAGGTTATAATTGAAGAGTCGTTTGCGCAATGAAATAGTTTGTGCAATGCTACAATCATAATAAATTAGGATGAAAAGGGTTGGCTAACCTAGAGAAGTCTAGAACATTTCCTTTTGAATTCATAAACAAATTTGGCCTAAAAAGTGAGAAAATTCAAAAAGGCAAACAAAAATAAAATAAGTCTCTCTTCCTGATTACCATAGACAGTGAAAATCATAAATTTTTGTTCCAATTTATAGATCTTACTAACATACTATCTTATATGTTTCCATCATTTTTCTTTTCATCCTATCGTACATTTTCCCAGCCCACTGTGAGAGTAAATGGCTCTTTTAAGCCTATTTTTATGGAAGGGCAGTCATCAATTTGACAAAGCTATTATCGAAGTGTGGTGTGCTCAGGAAAACAGATTGCACCATGCTACAAACATATCAGGAAGTTAGAAGTTTGACGGACCGCAAAGTCTAGACCCTGTCTTTTGAATTCAAACATAAATGTGGGCTCAAAAGGGTTGAAATTCAAAAATCTGAAACAAAAATTGTCTGAGTCTTGCTACTATGTCATCGAGTACCACTCATCAATTTTTGTTCACGAAAATACGTTTCATCTCACAAAATTCACAAGTGTCCCGTTTTTTGCCCATGTACCCCATAGTGCGGCGGTTTTGATGTGGTTTTGGCGAGGATGTAAGATTTTAAATTATCTTAAATGATTCATTATGATTCATATACATCCTTCAGAGTCCCCTTAGACCAAAAAAAGAAGTAGAAGTAGAAGTAGAAAGTCCAACCGCCCACAGCTGCTTGCCATAGCTCTTATGCTTTGTTGTATTTTTACCTCAGAATAAATGTGATGACACAATTTAATTCACTATAAATACAAATACCTCAAAGCGAACGGCTGGACTATGTATTGAGATACAGGGATGGGGGAAGTAGGTTGCTGGGAAAGGAAGAAAGAACTCCGACACTTCGAGATGTTCTTTGTTGGAAAAGGGGTGTAGGAAAACTGGAACACTGCTTCTGTAAAGTTTAAAAAAAAAAAAAAAAAAAAAAAAAAAAAAAAAAAAAAAAAAAAATACTGCTGCTGCTGGCACTGTGTATCTACAGGGAAGAAAATCAATTAGAAACAGGTATGTATACCTGTACAAGAGTATAAACATACAACACCAACTAGGACACGGCACAACGAAGAGAAAAAGAGAAAAAGAGAAAAAAACAAAAAGACACACAAAAAACAAAAACAAAAGGACAAACTCATTATAAAATACAACTACTAACAGTAATCAAAGCTGATGATGATTTTATCGGATACCTGTTCATTTATATTTCGGATGTAATCTTTAGGGGAAAAAAAAAAAAAAAAAAAAAAAAAAAAACACACAAGCGATTTCTTTGATTAGAATTTGGAGATTATCTGTAGCAGATTTTCAATACAGGAGCATTGCGACAAATGATGTATTCTGAGCCATCCTCATTAAAGACCTATATGCTGCTTGACATTAATTCACAGAAGGTCAAATAGTTTCAGATCCTCCAAAACACCTTTTGTCATGTGCTAATATCTGAAGGAAGGCTCAAACTTTCACAGAATCGTTAAACTTAGAGTGATTTTTCATAAAATCAGTGTCCATTTGAGCTGTTTCTAGCACATTGTAGAATATTCTTGGTTTTTCAATGTAGTTGTTTAGATAATCTGCTACTATTCGTCTGAGGTGGGATGTAGACAAACTAGGCATATTAGGATGCAAAAGAAACCATTGGTGTGCTTAAGTTTCAAACAAACAATTTCCATCTCCAGGCATTTTTCTACTGAAACTACTCCTGCTTTTACATTTACAAATTCTGACACCATCTTGTAAAGCTTGCAACAATTTCTATAAATGAACAAAGAGTTCCACTCAGCTACGACAAAAATAGTTATAATAACAACACAAGTGCTGTAATACTAGCGTGCAAGAACAAACCACATCCTATAAACAGAAAAGAACAAGTATTAGTAAAGCGAAAGCAAGTAAAAGACCAGAAAAAGTTATGATGCGCGTAGCGGGGTCTGCACACACCTGCAAGAGTGCAAACCTTCGGTTAAGAAGGACATGCTGGTGTCTGCAGAGCCCAAAATCAAGCGGTGCAAGAGTCATCTGAGAAGTGCGATAAATAAAGTGTTAATAATATACCGTAACAAGGATTGAGAACAGAAAAGGAGAGTTTTTACATAGAAATTAAGGGTGTGTAGAGACAAGCAACCCAGGGAGGGGAGCATGGGAAAGGGAAAAAAAAAAAAAAAAAAAAAATTAATAATAAAAGAAGGGTAGTTAACTACATTAGATTAATCCAATTCCTTTTGGGGGTGATCATCAGGAGCATCTTCGCGAAAAGATGCTCCAGTGTCGGCCTCTTCTACCATGGAAAAAAAAAAAAAAAAAAAAAAAAAAAAACCAGACATTTGTGAGAAATCCTTGCAGGAAAGGAGGAGGATAGAGGAACAAAAAAAAAAAAAAAAAAAAAAAAAAAAAAAATCCAGTTTAACCTTTTTTTGCGAACTGCAGAGCACAAATCACTTTAAAAATAAATCAAATTTCCACTATGCACTGATCCCCGGCTGACATCTCTTCATCTCTTGTCATTTCACGAGAAATTGAGCGCAACTACTAGGTAAAATTCTACACCCATTCTCTTAGTATAACGCCGCTGGAGCTGAGTCACTGTGGAAGGCTAACTGCCTTCCATTAATTAAACTAACACCGCAGCAGTTTCCAATACACTTCACTACACTACACAGCATATCACTATATTACACTGATCATTGTTATGCTAGAGTGCACTGCACGTCACTATACTACATTGCACTGTACATCAATATACTACACTACACTGTACATCACTATACTACACTACACTGTACAAAACTATACGACACTCTACTGCTTTACAAACACTGACCACTCCCGTTCAGTGCCGCCGCACTTTCGATCCGTAGCAACTCTGCTGGACAGGGTCACCACGTGAAGGTGTGTTACGGTCTTAGGAAGGTAGAGGCTAGTGCACAAGCCATGCAAAGCAAAAATAAAGCAAAGCAGGGGGCAGGGCATATAAGACGCATACTCTTCCTCTGAGCTCGACCTGCTCTTAGACCCCGAGTCCCCTTAGACCAAAAAAACATAAAAAAGTCGAAATCCATAATTACGTCCTATGTCCCATTTTTAGCCCGGTTTCCCATAGTGGGGCGTCACGCAAGCTGCATGTAGGCGCTTACAGTACCATTCGTAACGCCCGCCATAGTCAAAGCGCTGACCTTCCCAACTTTAACGTCAATTATCTCACTTAATACGAGTCGCACTGTAAAAATTACACGTATTAAAAATCTGTATTAGGGTTTTTGCATTCTAATTCATCCAAAAAATTTTAAAAATTTTCAGTGGCAACATAAAATTTTTGTCATTAAATGCTCAAGAGTGTCAGAAAAGTTGACTTGGACTTATATAAAATTAGTTCATTAGTTTCAATAAATTTTTACACCATAAAATACGCTTTGTACCAAATTTTGGTGACATTTAATTGATAACCTTAGCTACAGTTTCAAAAAAATCAATTTTTTTTTTGAAAATTTTTAAAAAATCGTATCTTCGAAAAGAGGCACTTTATGGACCATGTTTATAGAAAAAAAGTCTTTTTTTAACTTGAATAATCAGCTCTAGAAGTTTCCTATGTTAACCCTGAAACACCCTGTATTTTTTATAATACCACATTCCAAGCTTCTTTTCTCCTGTAATATCACTTCATACCAACGTTTTTAAAAAATCAAGGTCCGGACGCAAAAAATTTGGAGGAAGAAAAATGCTCATACGAACACTGGTTGGTCGGTAATATACCAGGATCGGACATTGAAGAAGGAGAAACGTTATCGGATTATGTTGGATTGACCGACGTGGCCTACGATACAAGTAATGTATATCTAATTACACTATAGAGACCTTTACCAAATATTTTTTTTAGCCTCAGGCATTTAATCCAGCTCAGCCAATTATCAGAGTTTTAAACCTGATTTCCCGGAGTAAAATTGAAACAAGAAATTTTCTTAAAAAACAGGAAAGAAGTGTGACCTTTCTTTAGATAAGTGTCGTGTCTGCGCCCCGGCTAGTGAGCGCACACGCTGAAAAATGAACTAAATGAACTTAAAATTATATCAGAGTATACGTGGGGCACTTCTGCATTATAGCTATAGAAACGGTAAGGTCTGTCATCGCTCCTCGATTAATCGAATGGCTCTCGAATTTTTTCGTGTCACGACGAGTTCGGCTAGACGCTCAGTCTCGAGCGAAGCGAGTTAGAGATACCTTCTCTATCAGCACGGAGCGCGGGTCGGCACGCGCGTCGAAGCTCTCAAAGCGAACGCGACTTAGACCGCGCGTCGCGACGTCTCAGTCTGCGACAGCATTCCAGTCAGCGATTCGCGAGAGAATTGAACTGCACAGCGAAGTTTCGACACGCAGTGATAGATTCGATATGACTAACTGAACCTCAAGAGACAGGCAGCATCAGCGATTGTCAGCAACAGCAAACATCGAGGTCAGCATCAGCGACTTAGAGAGAGAGAAGTGTTTTTAGACGCGTTGCGACGTCTACGTCAGCGATAGCGAAAAAGCTAAACTAACTAGTCAGCACGAAGTGCCTACGCCTAACAATCCAGCAGGAAGCGACAGTTGAATAATAAATCAAAAATTAAACAGAAATAATTAGGATTTGGAGAACGGCTGTAAAGAAAGTGAGTCAACGAATTTGAACAAAGGTAAACAAATTATAATGAAACTAGGGGGCTTCGCCCCCTGGCTGCTCCGCGGCCGAACCCCGAATGGAGTGGCATGGCGCTCCGCGCCGTGTCCGTCGTTACGGGTTGACCCGCGAGTTGAAATGCAGATAGGTTCAACATTACATCACAAGCTCATGTAATTTTTTCTAAAATCATAATTCAACAAAATGTGTGCTACGCAGGAGAGAGATTGAAGAGATTTTTTTGGCGATCATGAACCTCGCGTACTCAAAAATACATTTGTCGAAATGATTTCGATACATTAGCTAGAGATTGTAGATCTTTCAACGCTTTCCTAGCTTGGACTCAACCGGTTTCGGCTTAAAGCCTACTTACGGTAACATTTGGAAGAATCCAAGCTAGGAATGCGTTGGAAGATGTACAATCTCTAGCTAACGTACCGAAATCATTTCGACAAAAGTATTTTTGAGTACGCGAGGTTCATAGTCGCCAAAAAAATCTCACCAATCTTTCTCCTGCGTAGCACACATTTTTTTGAATTATGATTTTAGAAAAAATTATATGAACTTGTGATGTAATGTTGAACCTATGGGCATTTCAACTCGCGGGTCAACCTGTCACGACGAAGACGGCGCGTAAGCTAGGGTGTTGCTTATTTTTTAGAATTGTTCGGATTGAGCCTTCCATCCGCTAAAAACCATTCTATGTCGACTCAAAACACACCCATTTCAAGGATTTTGAAAATTTTTAAAATTTAGGGGGCGTTCAAAGGGCCTAAAGGGGTTAAGTGTGAATTCATCGAAAAATGGGATTCAACATATCAATCCTAGCTGCAAATAGCGAGTTACTGACCTTCAGGACCTAAATTTCAACCGTTTTTGCTAATTCTTAAGCGTTAAGCTGATATCGCTAATTTTATGGTTCGCGTAGTTTACAGATTACGCGCTACGAGCCTCAAACGCACGTGATGCGCTTGGCGCGGCGGCCCTAAGGTGTCCCGAAACAACGGAAGTTTCGAATTTTAGGCGCACCGTAGGTACTACGTGCGCCTATTGAAATCGGTCTGCTACTCAATAGAGTATACTACGTCCCCTTGTGGTCAAATGGCAAAATGAGCTTTTTTGATGTCGTGATTTTTAGGTTGTTTCCTGTTTTTTTTATGCCAATTTCATTTGAAAAGTTAATGTTTTCCCAATCACGACTGAATTTCGAGTGTGTTGGAAGTAATTAGATGTTCATTGATTCACGTTTTCTTAACGTTATTCTACTTCAAAAATTTTCCTAACCTCACTTTCTGATTAGTGATTATTTCAAATTGTCCCGGTATTTATTCTAGGTGATCCAGTGAACCAATCATTTGCCGTTCTGAATGTTTGTTTTTTGCATGTAAATGTAATTATTATAATTCATTATAGCGTTTCGTCAAACGCAAAACGGAGAGTCCCAACAGCAAGAACTCTGAACTTTTACTATCTCAATGCTCAGAATTCTCATTTATCTTTGATTGAACTGATGACTGTTCAGTGTTCACTTTTAATATTTAAATATAATTTACGCTAATGATCAGAATTAGAGACTGAACATTAGGGAACATTAGAGAATTAGGAACATGAGTCAGCTCTCCATTTCTTTCTAAAACTTGTGTGAGCGAGTCAATTTCTCCTGAAAATTATATGTCAGCGTACGTGCTGTTTTTTACTGAAACTTGAGTGAGCGCACAGTTTTGAGCAAAAATATTTTCAAGCGTTATTCCTGAAAAAAAAAAGAAAGCAAGACGAAATGGGAGAAAATTGGGAAATTGAGCTAGCGCTCATGCTTTTGCTGAAAATTAAAGTTATGCACCACAATTTGGTGAAAATTAGGTTAGCGCGCTTATTTTTGCTGCAAAATGGATCAACTCGCCATGTCTTTCTGAAAATTGTGTGATCTCATCAATTTCTTCTAAAAATTATGACAACGCATTGGTTTTTACTGATTCTGAGGTAAGCGTGCTACTTTGAGCCAAAAATATTTTTGGCGCTAATAATCAGAATTTGAGAAAATAGATTAGATTGAGTTAGCGCTAACACTTTTGCTGAAAAGTGGGATCGCCCATCACAATTTGATGACAAATAAGTTAGCGCGTTTATTTTTGATGAAAAATGTGTCTGCGCACCATTTCTCTCTGAAAATATGTTGAAAATTGTCGTGGGACTCCATTAGAACATCCAACAAAAACAGTCAAAATGCGATGTCCAAAATACGTCCAAGGACATTTTATCCTTCGGAGGAATGAAATCGACCTTTTTTCGGACGTCCAACGGACATAATGTGCTTCTATCTGTTTTTCTATTATAATTTCGAGGTCCGCGGGACGTATTTCGGACACTATACCCAGATCGAATCTTTTAACACAAGTCATGGGACGTGGAATGGAGCATCTAAAAAATGCCATGAAAATATTAAGACCAATATACGTCCAAGGACATTCTACCATTCGGAGGAAGGACATTAACCTGTTATCGGACGTCCGACGGAGATGGTGTGATTGTATTTTTACTTTCTCACTCTAATAAAATTAGAAAAATTGAGAAAGTATTGCAATGGCGCAGAGATTTTCAAGGTATTTTGTTGCAAAAGTTGGCCTCTTACAACAAAGTCAATCATGATTTAGTCAAAATAATGGCCTCTCATCATGTCTGATACCATCCATAAGAGCATCCTTCCATCATATTTTCATATTTCTTAACCCTTTCTGACTTAGAGAGATTTAAGTATGTAAAAAAATTCTGTGGCGTCTGTCCGTCAGTCTGGCTGTTCGTCGCTCCGTACCTAGGCATAACTATTGAACCATTGATCCTTATGCATCCAGATTTTGCACAGTTGTTGCTTTTTAGATTCCCCAGAGGTCCTCTTTTTTTTGAAATTTTGACTTTTAGAGTAGTGATAGGGAAAAAAATTATTCTCATTAAAATCAATGGTAAAATGGATAAAAATGAATAAAAATGGAATAATTCAAGTTTAGCTCAATCAATTTTGATGAAAGTTAGCAAAAAAAATCTACATTCAGCCTACTATAAAATAAACCACTAACAGTTACAACATTCAACCCTCAAAACCGTTTAAAAAATCAAAATAGGTGCGCTCGAGCCAAAAAATGGAATTATCGTGAGAAATTAAGTAATCTTAAAACTTGGAGTCAAATCAGTAATGGATGGATGAACTTTCATGAAACTTTTTACACACAATCTACTATCAAAGTACTAACATATTTTCCTCTCTTGATCACCATACATAACCGATTAGACCTTTTCAAGAGGTAATATAGGTGCGATTGAGAAAAAAATATGGGTATATAAGCAAATAAAAACATAATCTTATTATTTCGGATAATTCAGGTTTGGTCCAATGGATTTTGACAAAATCTGGCAAATAAAATCTACAATTGGTTTACAAAAGAAATTAGCCCTTACAGTTACAATATACAACCCTTAAGAGAGTTTAAAAAATCAAAATAGGGTGTTTGACCAAAAAAAAAAAAAAAGGAATGAAAGTGAGGAATTAATTTTAAACTTGGAGTCAATCATTACTTAATGGGATGAATTTTGACAAAAATTTTCACAAACATAATGTGTTAAAAAAATACAGTAAACACTGCACTCTGAGCACTAAAATATTTTTCTGGTACAGTCCTCAAGAAAACCTTACGACCGTTTCGAGGGGCAATATAGGTACGATCGAGCAAAAATCTTTTGAAACTAATTGTAAGCAAATATTAAGACAAACATAATATTTGGAATAAGTAATTCAAGTATGACTCAATTAGGTTCGATGAAAATTGCATCAAAACGTTTGCAACCAGCTTAGGCAGAAATTTCTTTTCAATATATGACTACAATATACAACTTTTAAGTCTAAAGCTATTTAAAAGCAATACATATAGGTTTCATTAGACCAAAAAATAGAATATTCAAGGAAAATTAATTTTATAAAGAAAAGTCAATCAAAAATGGCTGAATGAATTTTGTTGAAATTTTGTTTGCACATTCTACGACTTAAGTACATCTTTAGAGGGGGGTCAATCTATTAAACAAAAAATTATTTTGAAGATCCACAGTGTGAAAGAAGAAACCAAACATAGTACTCAATGGAGGAAATGCAAGAATCAGTTCATTTCGACCTCCTATAAAAACTAAGGGAAAAAAGAAACTCCCAAAAATAGAACAAAGAGCAAATATAATTGAATGCAGCTCAAAGAATAAAAACTTATTGGAATCTTGAATCACTCTAAACCCTGTTATAAGCAACATCAGATTAAGGCTCTCAATTAGCCTTCAAATAACAAAATAGGCAACTATTCCTACAGCTTCTCTACAAAATTGCAAACTCTTCGGATTGAAGACAGAATTATGTCCGGAGGTAAAAATATTTGAAATTTGAGGGGGGTTTGGGGGTCTCCCCCAGAATTCTAACGGGGGGTCTGGGGGTATTCCCCAGCATTTTAAAGGGGGGTTTGGGGGTCTCTCCTAGCGTTCTAAAGGGGGGTCTGGGGGTCTCCCCCAGAATTCTTTAGGGGTTAGGGGGGGTCTCCTCCAGAATTCTTTAGTGGTGGGGGGGTCTGGGGGTCTCCCTCAGATAAAAATGATGTGAGAAAGTGTTCGTAGGGTATTCCCTACAGTTTATTTTTTATCATTTCGAGATTTGATTGACGTATTTCGGCCATTGTGCGCGGACCAAATGCTTTGTCACCAGTCGTGGGACGTCATGGGGACATTTAGGAGAGATGTCTTTTGACTCACTGTAACTTCTTCATCTTTTCTTACGTTTTGCCATGGCGTCCTCTGTTTTACTTGGCATCACACTTCACGTTCAAATTTTTTACCGGGCAACCAAAGAACGGTGCCAGCTAATGGAATATGGCAACATTGTTTTTCTCTACTTTAACACATCATGAAAAATAGTCGATTCTTGGTGGTCCGATTTCTTCTTACTACTGATCACTTTTTCATTCCCCTACTTTGCGGGACATACTATACCGTTGACTACCTTTTTACTAAAGGGGGTTCAAAATTGTCTTATGAGTGTTTGATTGTTTATTACGTGCGTTTAGTGATGTGCAGTGGGAAATTCGAAGGATTTGTTCTATGATTGTCCGTAGTGGTCCTACCGCCCCCCCTCTCCTCGCACACAGGTTCACACCCGAACTTTTGCTTGATAAATTTTTTTAGAGATGGTGGAAAATCTGAGGGGTTTGTTTTAAGATTGTCCGTAGTGGTCCTAACCTTCTCCCCCAATCGCCACACACCGGTTCGGACCCAAACATTTGCCGGACAATTTTTTTTTGAGATGTTGGAAAATTCCAAGGGATTGTTCTAAGATTGTCCGAAGTGGTTTTATCCCCCCCCCCACTCACCGCACGCAGGTTCGGACCTTAACTTTTGCTGGACAACTTTTTGAGATGTTGGAAAATTCGAAGGGTTTGAGATTGTCCGTAGTGCCCCTCCCCCCCCCCCCCCCCCCCCCCCCCCACTCGCCGCTTAGAGGTTCGAACTTGAACTTTTGCTGTACAAGTTTTTTTTGAGATGGTGGAAAATTCGAAAGGATTGTTCTAAGATTGTCCGTAGTGGTTCTACTCTACACCCCCCCCCCCCCCCACTCGCCTCACACAGGTTCGGACCCTAACTTTTGCTGGACAATTTTTTTGAGATGGTGGTATATTCGAAGGGTTTTGTCCTCAGATCGTACGAAGTGGTTCTAACCCCTACCCACTCGCCGCACCCAGGTTCGGACCCGTATTTTTGCTGGACAGATTATTTTTGAGATGATGGAAATGGAATTTTCAATTTAGATTGTTGATTCACTTTATCAGGTTGCATATTTATACAGTAGTTAACTCACTTTTTGTTTGTCGGTCCTGATTTTTGTATTTTTTCAAACTATGATCATTTCGAATCAGTACAGATTCATCTTCGGGTTACAGGTAGGATCGTGACCGCGACTTGTCGAACAAAAAATAAAAGAAAGTTACAAAAATAAAATAAAAGATAAATAAAACGAACAAAACATAATAGACAAAGGATGACCGATACGCGTTACAAAAACTGGTCGGCATGCGTACTGGTTACCGCGCATGCTCTTCCGCGCATAGTGACGGTGGAAAATACAAGGCTACCACCTCACTCTCTAATGGTGAGTTAATGAGAGTTCCTGTTGTTTTTCTCCGATTGATTTCCAATTGCTCCAACACGTTCATTTTGCGGCCTTTTTTACAACATCTTAAAAGTTTGGTATGACAGTTTTCAAACAGGTGTTTTTCGTTAATTAAGTGGTCACTGAGAGATGTGCTTCCAAGTTTACCAAGTCGAGCATTGGCAAAATGTTCTTTGACTCTGGCATTAACTGTTCTACCAGTTTGACCAACGTACTCTTTACCGCATTGACACTCAACCTTGTAGATCCCACTGTTATTTAAAACGTCTTTTTCTTTGGGTCTGGTGTTCATAAGAATTTGGCCTAAGTTTTTTTGGTTACTAAATGTGACTTTGAGGTTATCCTGGTAGCTAATAATTTTGCTAGCTTTTTCTGATACTTGTTCAGAGTAGGGGATTGCAACCCACTTTTCATTCTTTTGGTTGGCACTATGTTCACCTTTGAAAAGTAGCGCGCATTTTTTCTTGTCTAACTTTCTTCTAATTTTTTGCATGATTGTAGTCTTTTTGTACCCGTTATTGGTGGCAATCTGTATGACTGTGCGAAGTTCTTTGTCATACGTTTTTTTATTTAAAGGAATGTTCAAAAGTCTATTCACCATGCTGTGAAAAGCAGACATTTTATGTTTCCACGAATGGTAAGAGTGGGCTGGAATGATGGTATCAGTACTACTCTCTTTCCTGTATATGCTGAAGCTGAGTTTGTCTCCTATGATGTTTATAGTTAAATCTAAAAAATTAATCTGATTATGACCTATTTCGAGTTTAAAACTAATATTACTGTCAAGACTGTTGATTTGGTTGACAAAGACATTGAGTTCTCTAATAGTGCCAATCCAGATAAGTAGAATATCGTCAACATATCGATTATACGAAAATATATTCTTTTTCCACCTTTCATTGTTGTTTATTAGATTGTAAAATTTATCCATGTAAATATCGGCAAGTGGGGGAGAGAGAGGGGCTCCCATAGCCACTCCATTGATTAGTTGGTATTTTTTATTTTGAAATTCAAAGTAATTATTTTCCGCTGTGAAGGAGGCCAAATCTCGGTACTCTTAAATTTTCAGATTTTGAGAGACTAGAATGTTGATTTAAAATGTCGCAAGTGAGATTAATGGCTTCACCACGATTTATGTTTGTGTACATGCTGTCAACATCTAGTGACACTAGCTTGGCGTTGTCTGGGATTTTTTGGTCTTTGATTTTGTTGACCAATTCTAGAGAGTTTTTAACTGTTTTTGATGGATGCCAGTTTGCTTTTCTTTTGAAAAGGTGGGTTAAAAACTTTTCGGTTTTGTACGTGGGTGCATTGTACGTGGCTACTACGGGCCTTATAGGGACATCTTTAATGTCAAGTTGATCATTCGCCTTATGGGTTTTGACGTAACCCTGTAAAGAAGGAGGTTTGGGGTTCATTTCAATTAGACTTTTGGGTTTTCCAAGAGTGTCGTGCGACTTAGTATTTTCCCTGATATTATGGTTTATTTCTTTCGTAGGGTCTTTATTTAGAACTTTCAGGTTGCTACTTTTTATAAAGTCGTGAACTTTGTTTGAATAGCTATCTTGGTCTAAAATAAAAATTGCATTGCTTTTATCAGCTTTGGTGATAATGAGGCTTTGATCTTTTCCCTTTATTTTTGATTGACTTAATAGTCCCTATATTAGTGGAAATGTGAGTTATTTTGTTGTTGTGTTTAAGGTTGTCTTCAATTTTTTGGGAAATGGCCTTGACAGTGTTACTAGTCAATATTTTAGAATTAACTTCAATGGCTAAGTTCGTAAGCTCTTTTTCCTTGGAAGGTGGTCTTGGAAAAAATTTAATCCCTTGATTGAACAATTGGGTTTCATCATTTGAGAATATGGTTTGAGATAGGTTAATTAACTTAGGGGCGAATATGATCCCTTTGGAAGGGCAACATTTATCCTTGAGTTTGTTAAGTTTGTTTTCATGTTTTTCACGTTGTTTAAAACACTTGGTACTAGCTTTCTTCTCGCCTTATCATCGATGATGTCAAATTCAATGTTATGTAGATCGTGGAGTAATTCTAAGTAAAGGAACATAATTTGTTTGTATATAACGGTCCTTTCAGTGTATTTCTTACGTAGTTCACCTTTAATGAAAATTTTTGGGTCATTTTGGTTTTAAGGTTGGGGTCACATTTAACTTTTTGAGCTTATCAGTGGCATATCTTGGACTGAGGTTATGTTTGAGGCATTGGTTGTTGAAAGAAATGTGTGTTCCTATTATTCTTGATTTAAAAATTTAAAATTTTCGTAATGTCTAGCTTTTTTCTTTCTTTTTATGTCTAATCCGCGCGTTTTTGTGTTTAACACTTTCAAATCTTTTGAGAGGTTCAACTTTTGGGTTTGAGTCTCTTTCTTATTCTTTTTTTTGTAGAACTGTCATTTAAAAATATTGGTCTTGACTCAGGACCTCGTGAACCTTTGAGTATTGCCCTGAAGTACCCTGGAAATCACATTATTTGACGAATTTTAAGTGCATTTCCCATTTTTATCCGCACTTTGACTCTTCATGTAGGCATCTGGTGAACTTTAACAAGTGCGTGAGCTGTAAATTTGCGTGTAGGATATACTCATTGATGATATCTCATGTAGTCTTCCGAATTAAAGCCCACCCTTGAAGTTTGTTTAGAATGACAAACTCTGGGACATTAGTCATTATTGAAGGTAATTTAAAGGGGCCAACACCCTATATTTAAAAGCTTTAAATTACTTTCAAAGTATTTTGGCATCCAACCCCTTCCCCCTTTCATTGTACTTTTATATTAAAGGATAAACCCTTTGAAATCATTTATGATATACCTACTTTATTCCTCTTTTTACTGCAAAGTGACACGTCTTTCTTAAAAAAACCCAACCTAACCTTTTACCTTCAAAAATGAAATTGATTTTTCTTCTAAACAAACTTCAAGGGTGGGCTTTCATTCGGAAGACTGTAAGAGATATCATCAATGAGTATATCCTACACGCAAATTTACAGCTCACGCACTTGTTAAAGTAAAAATACCTCTTACTCAGCTCATGTAGTACTTTTAGATAAGACAGTAAAAAAATCGTGTGAAATTGGTCCATTATGCAACAAAAATCAACTAATTACTATAAAAATGGGCCCCTTTCATTGATTCGCATCAAAGCATTAAGACTGGCAAGCCCGAATTTTAACTCGTCAAACCGCATCGACTGATCGAGTTTACGTGAACGACTGATTTTCAAAAAATCCAACGGCAAAAGGCAAGCCTTCGTCTTCTCTCGGGCATGGAAGGGTTGAATACATTACGGTACCCCCCAAAAAATTGGGGCAGAGAAAGCGGGTCAGTTGCGCAAGGAAAACAAAACTAATGGATTGATAACAAACCCTTACGCAATCAGTAAATGCATCGACTAATGGTGGAGAGAGAATGAAAGAGAAAAGAGCCTGGTACCTACCGCTGATTTTGAAGTCAAAATTGTTGCTTCGGTTCATTTTACAAGGAAATCTCTGGTTCTGAAGTTTCGAAAATGTTGAAAACAAAGTAGAGGGCCTAAAATCAGGGTTTCAAAGATTTTCTTGGACAACCGTATTTTTTCTGGAAATTTCTTGTTTTGCAAAGTACTTTAAGCTGATAGTATTTTAGTTTTCGTCTTTTTTTGGGGGAGTTATAAATTTTCGAAAATGGGTCAAAATCGAACATTGACTCTGATATCTCAAGCGCAAAAACCGAGATTGAACTGTGGTCTGCGCCCACGTGCTAGACTTTGATGTTCCTGAAAGTTGTTTGTAAAAAAAAAAAAAAAATAGGGGTCACTTTCTCAGAGACGTGATTTAGGGGGTAGGTGACTCTCGTATCCGTCCCCCCCGGGGGGCCGTGAATTCGACAATCCCCCTAAAGGATAGCCTCTTCAAAATAATGGAATCCGTGTTTCAGCTAGAGTCCCTATATATGAAAGAGTCTCGCCCTACGAGGTTCCATATATGATTGGCTGTTGAAAACTGAAGAAATAAAGAAAAAAAGAAAAAGAAGAAAAAGAAAAGAAGAAGAAGAAGAAGAAGAAAAAGAAGAAGAAAAAAAGAAGAAGAAGAAGAAAAAAGAAGAAGAAGAAGAAGAAGAAGGAGTCTATGAAGCCTGGAAGCGCGCCTCTTGTTTACATCTTCATGGAACCATATTCCCCGCTGCCCAGCTTTCAGGATACTTTCGGCATATTTAGTGAAATGTATTGAATTCGGATTCTTGAAATAAAAAGGATTGATGAATTGGAAAGAAAAAAAAAGGGCGAGCTATGTCGGTTTAACCCTAGAAGAGGCGCGCTCTGTTTGGTAACACGGAGAGGCGCGCGGGCTACAGGGGTAGCCCAGTCACTAAAATTGTTGTAACTTTTGCTTGAATGGCTCAAATTGCTTGTTTTCTTTACAGATTCAATCGCAGTAGTCTCATAAACAATATTTCTGAGCTTAAAATCCAGGTTTTCCATCCGATCATAATGTATTTTGTGAAAAACTCCAACAAGTCAATTCACTATTTTCTAATTTTTCTCTCTTCTAAATACACACGCAAATATTCTTGAACTCAGCCGATAGAACAAAAGGTCCGTTTAACGAGTCTGCCAATAAAAGTGCACAAGTAGCCGAAAAAGGTTCTTTAAGAAAATGTCTTGAAGTTGAGGAAAATCTTGTCGGCGAAATTTGTTGAAAATAACAGGCCAAAGTGACAAAATACAAGATGGTAACGCCAAGAGGCGCGTGGGCTACAGGCGTAGCCCGCGTGACTTTGAGGCCGCACAGGTACCGTCAAAGTCAAGGAATCAGCCTAAAAATAGGCAAAATATGTGTTTTATAGCATAACTTGAAGATACCATGAGCCTCAAAAGAATTTCTGAGCCGTGCAAAAAGTTACAAACTAAAAAATAGGACTGGGCTACACCTGTAGCCCACGCGCCTCTTCTAAGGTTAAGATATTGCATATGTTTCTACAATGGCGAATAGCTTCATTACATAATACCTAAGTTACAAACATATCATTTAGCTTGTGCTGATGATTTTTTCGATTGGAATTGAAATGAAAGTATTCAGAACAAAATAAAATTTACGCATTACTCTTCACTGTAAATTAAAATAATAGGTAGTGAAGCCAATGGGAATCGAAGGTTAGGTTGATCTAACAAAGATTACGTACACACGAATACATGTATGTATAATTAATAATCTTTGGCGGGAAGATCGTTGGATAAAAATGTAAACAAGAAGCGCGCCTCCAGGCCTCAGACCCCTTCTTCTTCTTCACTTCTGTTCACGTGTCTTGACTCTTTCATACACAGGGACTCTAGTTTCAGCGTTTTTCGAAATTCGAACCCAAACTCGAGATATTTGGAGCTGCTCCTTTTTTAAACCCTGTATACAATCACTATGGGCAAGCCAACGCGATGGTATCAGGCAACTAATATCCGATTGTTTCATCGCCCAAAGGTACGGACACCAAGGTTATTTAAAAAAATAATGTAGCATAAATTCCAGAAGAGCCTAAAACATGTCAGCAGATTTTGAAGTTTATTTTATTCTTAGCCCGACAATAACCGCCCTTTTAAGTGTGGTTTGACCACTCCAAGCTATTTTGTTGGTAAATACCCCCTACAAGAATTTCTACAAGAATTTCGCTTATTCCAAATTTCCGTTAAGTTAGACGAATTTCGAATAAGGACCAAAAAATTGTTAAAATTTAGATTTTAACTGTAAGAAGTTTTTTTTTTGGGAAAAAGACTTACTTTTCAGAATTCTGTTGGCTCAACATTTTATAAAATTGAGGCTGCGGATCTTGGAAACCCTAAACAGATGTCTACTGCTAAATATACAGATAAATGAACATAAGTTTATGAGCGTTTTTGGAACTTCGAAACGGTTGACAAAACCTCTAGCCCACATTTTTTTTTTTTCAAATCTTGCTATCGCAACTCACATACTCCTCTTTTTTTAATATCAAGCAACATAAAAAAAGAAAGTTGAGATCATATTTCAATTCCGGAGGATCAATTCATGGAGACAATGTTAGAGCTTCTGAAATAAAGATTCAAAAAGCGGAGCGGGAATCAGTCACTGTGATAAGTGAATACGCCTTGAGTATCACAGAAAAATCGTTAGTATAATAACGTCAGTCATCTATCTAGTGACTTTCACAGCTGAAAATCGAAACCAACTCACTTGAGCAAAACATTTTCTCATTTGAATTTCAAAATCCAATGACCTTAAATTATTGTTTCTGCTGCTTAGCCACCTTACCGCTGCTTAACCTCTGAGTTCGGAGGGGGTGTAAGTGGGAGTTAATGACAGACTTGTGTGCGGATGAAGTAATAAAACGAACAATCATGCTTTTTACGAGCAGCAGGAGTGCTTCGTTTCTAACACAGTGCAGCGATTCTCAGGTTTGGTAGCTCCAGTTCGTATTGATCAAAGGTCAAAAGTTTAATATCGTTAACCTATTTTAAAAAAAAAAAAAAGCAGGGAAAATTCCAACACGCAGGTGTTGGAAAAGCGTGCCACTAAAGTCTGAACAGCTTTAATGCTTTTGCTAGCAATGATAATTCATCAAAGAGGAACCACGTGACATGGAGCTGATCTCGAGAAAATTGAGTCCAAAGTTGAAAGCATTTAAACAAAAAACTTGGAATTACTTACGTTTTGATTTCATTCAACTACCGTGTTATGTTTTTGCATTTCAACACCGGAAAAGTGGAATTCCTATGCAGGAAAGGTATTTAAATTTTTTAGCTTTTTAAGTGACTTGGTTCCTTTCTTCTTTTTGTTTGGCATAATCACGAAAAACGAATCTCTAAGAGAAACCAAACGGCAGAGTTGGTTTACACTGTTGATATTTTAAAATCCGTTAATCCGGACTTAAGTCCGTTCCCAATTCTATAAAAGGAACCAAGTCGGAGTTGGTTCCTTACGTGACTCGGATTCAGGTTTAAGAAAAAGGAACCAAGTTCTCATTTTATTTCATCATATGGACGATGACTTCAATAAGGCTCACCAGCTCACTTTTACCTGGAATTTTGACGGGAAATAGTTGTTATTAGAAGAAGCACTTGTTGCTTCGAGATTCAGTATTGCTAGGTCTATCAATCAATAACTCAATTTTATCAAAAATGTCACTCGGTTCTTTTCTAACAAGTTCTGTCCAATTGAGCTTATTTGCTGAGAAATTATGAAAAAAATAAATTTAGATCAGATGTATATCTATAAGGAGATGAGTCAAAGGTGTTGTTTTTTTGTGTTTGTTTTTTGTTTCTTGTTTTTTGTTTTCAAAACTTTGGAGGGCTCTAACTCAGAAGAGAAACATTTGCAGCACATATTCATGTGGGAAAATAAAGCCTCATATATTGGTTGACCCCAAAAATACACTCCATAAGTTAGGCACTTAAGTTTTGAAACACCCTATATTCTTGATATTTTGCTCCCCCCCCCCCCGCCATCCTTCACAGAACACAACATCTTGACCATGCAATTTTTTAAAATCACAGTTTGACTGTAGAGTTATTTTCTTCCCCCCCCCCCCCCCCTTTTAACGAAAAATGGGAAGAGGGATCGCCCATCTTTGATGTTCGTCGTATGCGCGTATAGATTGTTCGGCTTTAGGACTGTCATGTTGGCTTTCTTTATAATGCGTTTTGTGGGTTTATTAATGGATTTTATGACTATTTGATGCCGCCAATGTAATTTTCAGGCGATTTTACATCAGAATCAAAACTCTATAGCGCTGTAGCAAAAGTTTGCAACAAACCCATTGTAAGCTGAAAAGAGAGAATTATTTGATAAGGCTCGATCTTTTTTACCCACATAAAGTATAGACAATATATATTTTCTCCACCTTTTAAATGGCTTGTTCAGGGACCAAAAATGAGGTTGCGTTCTTTTGAAGTCAAAAAGTGTCATATTCGGAAAAGCCGTGATTCGAAATAATAAACAGTTTTTTTCTTCTTTTTTCCGTTTTAGGTGCTGTCAGCACTTGTTGCGATTGTCACGATGTAGATATGTAATATGCATAAATGGAACACTTGCCAATTCATGAAAAAATAATCCTTTAATATACAGAACTAACTATTTCAGGTGCCCTTTACACGTCAAGCATTCTAGAGGTATAGATTAGTAGGTGTGGAGGTTTAAGACGTTTGTGGATTTTAATTCCCCCTTACCCACATTTATTTTGTTGAAAAGTATCGAAAGTTTACAGTCAAAACTAAGCCATTATTCATTATAACGCATTGTAATTTTTTTTTTTTTTTCTGTTGCCGTCGGTCGATATCATTTTTCGTGTTGGAAAAGCAAAGTTCCATATGGACCTATAATTTCCAAAATTTGAAGAAGCTTCCAGTAAAAAATACTGTACACGCGAGAAACTTTTTAGGATAGGTGAATAAGTTATTCCAGAGTCAATTCCATAGCCGCAGCGAGGAGGCTGTCCAGGAGTGGAAGACACGTGACAGCCCCTCTCACTTTTTAGAGCTATTAATGCGAATTTTACCCCCCTTCCTTTGTTCTGGATTTTAAAAACCTTTTTCCAACAAAACGCCCAAAATTTCCTCAAAAATCCCTTGATTGCATAGACGCTCTCTAAGGGGTTTTCAATTTGCCGATCCCCCAGAATTTCAAATGTTTCCAATGACCAAGACCTGTTTAGTGTGACGTCATGAAAAAAGTTGGTTCCAAAAAAAAGCTCCGTCTCACTCGCTGTCGTGGGTTTTCCCATATAAAACACGATCCAAATTTTCAAATACAAGTGCTAGTAAACAACATGTTCTTTGCACCAGTTGTGTTTATCACACCATTGGGTTCCACGTCCCTTATAAAAATGTCCGATTGTTTGAATGAATTTTCCGATAGGATATATATTCCCGCGCTTTATTTCCCATAGAAATAATCAAAATTCCATAGAGACAATCGGAATTCGTGTAGATTCAAGCGCGCTGACTATAGCAACGATGGGTCTCATGAATGAAATAAGGCGAAACATATCTATGGTTCTATTCTTACAGTTTTAACAGCCACTTTTTTCTCAGTGATAAAATATGAGCCAGCAACCACAAACTTTTTGAAACATCATGCATCAATGCACAATCACAGTTATATCGAAGAAAGTCCTATATTTTGTCCTTGTCACACTCACAGTTTCTTATGAGCACAAAATTCTAGGATTTAGGCTCATCAGCACCATCACGACATGTGTTATACCTCGAACAATAGCTTCGATACGAAGAGAAGTTAGAATGATTGAGTGTCATTCCAATGATACTCCCATAAGAGAACGCGAGTTAGACGACGACAAAACGTAGAACATCTTTCGGTATAACTGTGATTGAAAATTCGCTTGTGATCTTTTATTAATTATGTTAGAGTGAAAAGATACTTTAAGGTACGTGGAATCTAATGGTGCAATAAAATTTGAGAAAACTGTTCTTTAACTTGCATGAATTTGCGTTCGAAAATTTGGATCTGATTTCTTATAGGTAAATCAATGAGAGAGAGCGAGATAGAGCATTTGTTTGGAACCAATTCTGAACGTGACGTCATCACTAAACAGGTCTACTTAAGGATATGAATGAGCCCCTCTCTTTTCTATAACCCCCCCCGCTCTTCATCAATACCTCGCCGTCACTTCTTTTCGATACCGTCGTCAAACAGATGTTGACACTTTTATGAGTCCTCAGACCCTGCGAGGTCCGAGACACAAAGCCTCTCTAACACCCTCTCTCTCCCACACATTCACAAATCTCTCCGCTTAATGAACCGTGAAGAAATCTCGTGACCGGTGGAGCCCAAAGGCGAGGGGCAAAGAGGGTTCCTGCGGGAGATGTTTCCACCCCCTCCTGCCTTGGAATTTTGATTCATAGAAAACACGTTTTTAATTTTTCAAACCTTTCCCGCCAAGGTTTTGCCATAAGCAAAGCATGCAACTTATATTAGATATGAAAATGAAAACAAGAAGCGTACCGTATATATACGGCACGCTTAAAAAAAAAAAAAAAAAAGAAAAATCGTGGCTCTCCTTAAAATAAGCCATATTTAAAAAACTTTGGGTGCAAACTATTTTACTAAACAGCTCCTGAAAGTGAAAAGGCGTTAGTTTGCAAAAATTTGTCCAAAATCAATTTTTGGTCTCCCAAAGTTATTTTGCTTTTTCAGAGTTTATGAACAGCTGATTTTGACGGAAAACGGTCAAAGTGTAAAAAAATGAGCTGTAAAGAGCTTGGTAGTCATCAAAGGGACGAAAACCAGCCCGTAATTTTATACTATGGTCTTTCTTCATAAAAACCAGCGATTAAAAACTTTCGAAAAAAAATTGATTGGCTCAAAAATTAATTTGGGACATTTTTGAGAACTCAAGTCTCCGTGAGTCGGTCTCAAAGTCAAACTCAACTCTTGGTGCAACTGACCGTTGCTGTGGTCCTGACTGCATGCATGTTTTCAAGCTCCATCCTCACACTCCCTAACCAGTGAGTGACAAAACCACACCTAAATTCTTCAGGAAAAAATCCACTTGTCCAAAAAGAATTGAACAAACTGAGTAAATTATTTATCATACAATCTGGTCGATTTTTGAGCATCAGATTGTGCACTCGTTCCGATTCAGGACCTGATTTTAGGCGCACCGTTGGCACAACGTGCGCCTATTGAAATCGCCCTGATACTCAATAGAGTATACTACGCCCCCTTGTGATCAAATGGCGAAATGAGCTTTTTTGATGTCGTGAAATTTAGGTTGTGTCCTGTGTTTTTTTTATGCTAATTTCATTTGAAAAGTTAATGTTCTCCCAGCCACGACTGAATTCTGAGTTGGTTGGGAGTAATTTCATGTTCATTGATTGACGTTTTTTTAAAGTTATTCTATGTCAAAAATTTCCAACCTCACTTTTTGATTATTTCAAATTGTCCCGGTATATATTCTAGGTGATCAAGAGAACCAATCATTTGCCGTTCTGAATGTTTGTTTTTTTGCATGTAAATGCAATTATTATAATTAATTATAGCGTGTAATCAAACGCAAAACAGAAAGTCCCTACAGCAAGAACTCTGAACATTCCTTATCTCAATACTCAAAATTCTCATTTAATTACCAAAAATTACTGCGCATCGAAGAGGATCTCTTATTATTCAGCCCTGATGTCGTTGTTTCCATAGTGGTCCCTGCCCTAACCTCCTCCATATTTCCTATCAACTTTCAGCTATTTGTTTACGCTCAACGTAATAAAATTGCTCTGCTTGCGTTTATAGTAGCTATGACTTCAAAGGTTCAACAATGGGACCTCTGAATAGTGTGATGTGCTGACTTGCTTTATATTTCCATCAAGTTGTTATTGTATGTGAAATTTTTTAGTCCTATTCAGAACGAAACAAGAAAATGCGTCTTCTTTCTCTACCTCTACATTTTTGGTTTTGAAGGTCCTAAAGGAAGTCAGCCCTCTTTCAATTTTAAAGGAATGTGCTTTGCTGTCAAATTGTCTGACATTTTATTTAGTCTGGCAACTCCCGTCAAATGACTTAGCGCTGCAAGGCATCGTTTATTCAATGCAGTTATTTCGCTCTTTCTCTATTTACAAGTAAATTTCTAGTACTCCAGGAACTTCCTGATTTCTTATGCTACCTTATGCTACATCTGTTGTACTACCTATGTTGATTTAAGCTGTCACTCTCCTTATATGTCTCAAAGTATCTTGAGACACTCAAACTGGTTCCTTAATCATATAGTTTGGTAGTCCGCTAACCTTTGACAGTCACCTATTTTGTCGGAAATCATCATCAGTCATGCCTAAAAGTTTAGCGCTTATACTTTTGTACAAAATTGAGGTTGCGCCTCACAATTTGGTGACAGTTAAGTTAGCGTCATATGATGAAATATGAATCAGCGCTCCATTTCTTTCTGAAATTTGTGTTACCGAGTCAATTTCTTCTGAAAATTATGTCAGCGTACGTGCTGTTTTTTACTGAAACTTGAGTGAGCGCACAGTTTTGAGCAAAAACATCTTCAAACGCTATAAGAAAAAAAGACAACAATAAGGCATTGGAGAAAATGGGGAAATTTAGTTAGCGCTTACACTTTTGCTGAAAATTAAAGTCGTGCACCACAATTTGGTGAAAATTAAGTTATCGCGCTTTTTTTTTGCTGCAAAATGACTCAACGCGCCATGTCTTTCTGAAAATTGTAAGATCTCATCAAATTCTTCTAAAAATTATGTCAGCGCATCGGTTTTTACTGATACTGAGGTGAGAGCGCTAATTTGAGCCAAAAATATTTTTAACGCTAATACTCAGAATAAGAGACTGATTAGGTGTTTTGAGGTTGGATCAGTCATGCCTAAAAGTCTAACGCTTAGACTTTTGCACAAAATTGAGTTTGCGCCTCACAATTTGGTTACAATTAGGCTAGCGTCATATGCTGAGACATGAGTCAGCGCTCCATTTCTTTCTGAAATTTGTTTTACCGAGTCAATGTCTTCTTAAAATGGGGCGGAATTATGCAATACATTGATTAAAATTGTTTTGTGAGTATTTGATTGTTCATTACGTACGTTTAGTGATGTGCAGTAGGAAATTCGAAGGGTTTGTTCAATGATTGTCCGTAGTGGTCCTACCCCCCCCCCCCCCCCCCCCAAATCGCCGCACACAGGTTCGGACCCTAACTTTGGCTGGCCAATTTTTTTGAGATGTTGGAAAATTCAAAGGGATTGTCCTAAGATTGTCCGTAGTGGTTCTCCCCCCTCCTACACTCGCCGCACACAGGTTCAGACCCTAACTTTTGCTGGACAGTTTTTTTTAGATGTTGGAAAATCCGAAGGGTTTGAGATTGTCCGTAGTGCCCCCCCACCCGCCGCAAACAGGTTCGAACTTGAACTTTTGCTGAAAATTTTTTTTTTGAGATGGTGGAAAATTCGAAGGGATTGTTCTAAGATTGTCTGTAGGGGTTCTACACCCCCCCCACTCGCCGCACACAAGTTCGGACCCTCACTTTTGCCGGACAATTTTTTCTGAGGTGGTGGAATATTCGAAGGGTTTGTCCCATATAAGATCGTATGTAGTGGTCCTAACCCCTACCCACTCGCCGCATCTAGGTTCGGACCCGGTTTTTTGCTGGACACATTATTTTTGAGATGGTGGAAATGGAATTTGACTCATGAGGACCAAATTTGCTCAAGGTGCGCCTTCTCTGACACTGTAGTGTCAGAACTATCTGCTTGTTTTAATTCGATTGAAGTTGCTAGAAGTCCGTTTTTGGTAAACTGCGCATTGTAAATTTCCGAACCATTGGAGGAGAAATTAATTTTCTTGGATTCTTCGGTCTTTTTGTGAGGGAGGAACTTCGGGGAGTAATTATCGCCACTTTCACAACACTGAAATTTTTGAGCCAGTAGGTTCGAGATTTTTTGGAATCGGAAATCACTTGTTTAAGGGGTGTCTCCACCTGCGAATTTAAAAGCGCAAATAAACTGATTGAGCCAACGAGCTTCTTTGTTGTCGATACATCGGACTCGACCTATCGATTTATAGATTAATACATATTGATTTATGTTCTCAGACCCGGGAAATTCTCACAGACTGGTATTTTGGCTTTTTGAGCAAGGTTTGGGGGAGAGAATAGCATTCGGGGGAGCTCGGATTGAGAAAACGTGAGTTTAATTTAGATTAAAATCAACCCTCAACGCATGACTTTTATTGTTTTAGTAACAAAACTACTTTGATTCTTCAGGTTCATCATATTATAAGATTTATCATAAAAACTCTTACGAATTTTTAAATTTCAATTCAATTAAAATTTCTTGTATTTTAAACGACGGTAGGAGAAAAAAATCAGCTGCCTTTACGAAAAAAGCGTCTGACATGCGCAGTTGCACAAACTCAAGTGTAGTATTCCTTGAAATTGGACCTGAAGAGCATGTGCAGCGTTTTTTGAGTCTGTTGCAGATCCGTAATAAGGCGATTTGAATGGAATTTTGGCAATGACTTAGTCCGTTTTGGCAGTGGTGCCTCTCATCAGGAATTGAACTTACCTGTGAGACACAAGACGCATCATAGCACGCATTTCCACCGGAAACTATAAAATCCCGAAATCAGCGTCTCGGCGTTTCTACACGCTATTTTATGTCTCTGAGAAAATCCAAGAGAACAACAACTGTGCTAAATCTTGATGCATACAGACCAATGGATTAAAAGTTTTATCATTGTAGGAACTGACCTGGTTTTTTATAAAACCATCTTAGTTTGAAAAGGTGAAAGAAAAATGGGAGTTTCATGTCAGAATGCTCTTTTAGATAGCACTTACCATGACAATAGACATTTTTTCTTACAAATCATGATCAAACCAAGTCGTTTGAGTCCAATTATTGAAACAAAGTGGTACCTTGGAAATCCTTGCACCATCACAAAACTGTCTCATTTTCAATTCTGTTAGCTGAGAAATTAAAACTGAGGTTGTTTCGGCATAAAGTTTCAATTGCAAGAAAGGGTTCAAAAAGGCTCCCCACTAGCATCAAAAATGTCAACTATGCCAAAAACCACTTTATATACCACTTTATATGTTCTTAATATACCACCAGCAAAATTTCATTTGATCAGCAACATATATTCGAAAAATGTCAGCCAGCTCAAACTTTTGGATCATACTGTTTATTTTGCAAAATCTTGTGTGCAAGTCCTTTTAAGTAAACGTATTTATGGGGTCGTTGTTAAAAGAACTATACGGGGTGTCCGAGAAATGAGTTCACACTTTTGCTGTGAGCACCTGGTTGACTGTAAAAATCTGAAAAATTCAGGAATAATCCATTACCCCTAAGCGACTTCAGAGAAAATATCGGGGGGTTCCCACCCCCCTTAAGGGGGGCGTAGGCCCTAAACTGTGCCCCGTGTTGCCAATATATCGCATATTTCAAATGGCAGGGGGTATTTTCTATTTCATCATTCAAAAGGGCTCAAAAAACTGAGTAATTTCGTTTTTTCAGATTTTCGGTAGCCCCTCTCAAAACAAAATGGCGGCCAAATAGCTGCCCCATACTTTAGAGGCCCATAACTTCGGTTTGAATTAATATTTTTTCAAAAACTAAAAACTTTCTGAATCCTCAGAACGTCCTCTTTCCAATGATGTGCCACACTTTATCATTTGGTGGTCAAAAAAATGTGGGCACGGAGCCCCCCCAAAAATTTTTGAGTTTGGAGGGCTGTAGCTCAAAAAAGTCGAATGAAAAGGGGGGGTCGTGTTGTATACCAATCGAAAGGTCTTAAAAAAAGGAAGAATTTGGCGAAAACCCGAAGTCACTGCGATGCGTTTATTCAAAATGGCGGCCATTTAACCATTTGGGGGTGGGGGACCGTCCCCCCCCCAAATAAAATCCCTCCATCGAGTGATACACCAATCGAAAGGTCTTGGAAAAATAAAGAGAATGGCGCAAACCAGACGTCAATACGATGCTTGTATCCAAAATGGCAGCCGGTCAAAGTTTTTTGGCTACAGGCCTGCAGGGTCATAAGCCAAAAAAATTTTGACCGGCTGCCATTTTGGATACAAGCATCGTATTGACGTCTGGTTTGCGCCATTCTCTTTATTTTTCCAAGACCTTTCGATTGGTGTATCACTCGATGGAGGGATTTTATTTGGGGGGGGGACGGTCCCCCACCCCCAAATGGTTAAATGGCCGCCATTTTGAATAAACGCATCGCAGTGACTTCGGGTTTTCGCCAAATTCTTCCTTTTTTTAAGACCTTTCGATTGGTATACAACACGACCCCCCTTTACATTCGACTTTTTTGAGCTACAGCCCTCCAAACTCAAAAATTTTTGGGGGGGCTCCGTGCCCACATTTTTTTGACCACCAAATGATAAAGTGTGGCACATCATTGGAAAGAGGACGTTCTGAGGATTCAGAAAGTTTTTAGTTTTTGAAAAAATATTAATTCAAACCGAAGTTATGGGCCTCTAAAGTATGGGGCAGCTATTTGGCCGCCATTTTGTTTTGAGAGGGGCTACCGAAAATCTGAAAAAACGAAATTACTCAGTTTTTTGAGCCCTTTTGAATGATGAAATAGAAAATACCCCCTGCCATTTGAAATATGCGATATATTGGCAACACGGGGCACAGTTTAGGGCCTACGCCCCCCTTAAGGGGGGTGGGAACCCCCCAATATTTTCTCTGAAGTCGCTTAGGGGTAATGGATTATTCCTGAATTTTTCAGATTTTTACAGTCAACCAGCCGTTCACAGCAAAAGTGTGAACTCATTTCTCGGACACCCTGTATAATGAAGAAATGACTGTAACAGCAGCTTTATTTCGTATCGCTAAATAATCTTCATAATCTATTCACATTTCTTTAATATTTTACAGCGATGTTGGGAAAAGTCGAGAAGTGCTCGCTCTTGCTAAATTTGCAGAACATTATGGATTGAAGCAGCCCATTGCAATCAATTTTTGCGAAGTTGTATTCAATAAAACCGAAAACAAATTAGTCATTCAAGATGCCAATTAGTTTTGAGTTAGATTACATAGCTTGATAAAATTCTTCTGATTTAAGATAAGAAAATCAACTTGCAGGTCTTTAAAGATAAAGACTGTGTAAATGTCACTATGAACTAATCTTAAAGGTCAGTAAAACGTAGAATTGACTATCAAGTTAATCCTACGATCAACAGAATTTAACATTCCTGTCTGACAGAAATATTTAGTCAAACCTAGGTTGGACCAATGATTCGTATATCATCCAAAAGTCCTACCAAAAATTGCAAGACCGACCAATAAATCTAATTAAGTTACGTTGTGAAATGTACAAAGCGTTTTTTTAAATCTTCCACCCCTGTTTTTTGCAGATTGATGAAGAGAGCTGCGGTTTTCACAATTTTTTGTAAATTTTTAATCCCATCTAAAACCTTTCCAGGTGCAAGCAGACGGTCAGGTAATTATGTCTGTCACAAAAAGCCGTTCCAATGCATCCACTCAAAGATATGATATGATGGGAACGGCAAGTCTCCTCCAAGTGGGCATCCAGCAGGGCAAATGTTAATAATTTTTCAAAATCAACACTATCCATCTGCGGCGAATTTAGAGAAGGAAAAACTTTGAGGGATGTATTTCTTTATTTTTTATTTTCAAACGCAAAAACTTGCCGCCGTTCATCGCCTTAAAAAAGAAAAAAATCAAGTATTACTATTCAGAAAAAAATTATGATTGATTTTTTTCTTTATTAAGGCGATGAACGGCGGCAAGTTTTTGCGTTTGAAAATAAAAAATAAAGAAATACATCCCTCAAAGTTTTTCCTTCTCTAAATTCGCCGCAGATGGATAGTGTTGATTTTGAAAAATTATTAACATTTGCCCTGCTGGATGCCCACTTGGAGGAGACTTGCCGTTCCCATCATATCATATCTTTGAGTGGATGCATTGGAACGGCTTTTCGTGACAGACATAATTACCTGATGCCGTCTGCTTGCAACTGGAAAGGTTTTTGATGGGATATACTCTGGTTTTAGCTGGTAAAATTCCAGTTTCTCATTCCACAAATAAAAGAAACAGTTGTTATCCATCAGCTGACTAGCCAGCAGTTATGAATAGTTTCCGGACAACTTTCAAATAGACTCTCGAGTGCTTATTTTACAATAGGGACCACAGTCTCATTTCCCTTTCTTTTCCCTGATTCCTATGCTAACCTACAGTTCCGTTTCCACTGGCTAGTCCGCCGCTGGCCGATGCGCCTCTGGCTAGTCCGCCGCTGGCCAACCCGCCACTGGCTAGTCCACCACTGGCCGCTCCTCCACTAGCTAGTCGACCACTGGCTAGTCTGTTGCTGGCCGATCCGCACGCTGGCCGATCCGCCACTGGCTAGTCCGCCGGTGGCCAATCCACCACTGGCCGGTCCGCCGCTGGCTAGTCCGCCGGTGGCCGATCCGCGATCCGCCGCTGGCTAGTCCGCCGGTGACCGATCCGCCGCTGGCCGATCCGCCAATGGCCGATCCGCCGCTGGCCGATCCGTCGGTGGATAGTCCGCCGCTGGCCGATTCGCCACGGGCCGGTCCGCCACCGGCCGATCAGCCATTGGCTAGTTCGCCGCCGGCCGATCAGCCATTGGCTAGTCCGCCGCTGGCTAGTCCGCCGCTGGCCGATCCGCCACTGGCCGGTCCGCCACTGGCCGGTCCGACGTCGGCCGACCCGGCGCTGGATAATCCGCCTCTGGCCGGTCCGCCACTGGCCGGTCCGCCGCCGGCCGATCAGCCATTGGCTAGTTCGCCGCCGGCCGATCAGCCATTGGCTAGTCCGCCGCTGGCCGATGCGCCTCTGGCTGGTCCGCCGCTGGCCAATCCGCTACTGGCTAGTCCGCCGCTGGCCGACCCGCCACTGGCTAGTCCGCCACTGGCCGCTCCGCCACTAGCTAGTCGACCACTGGCTAGTCTGTTGCTGGCCGATCCGCACGCTGGCCGATCCGCCACTGGCTGGTTTGCCGCTGGCCGATCCGCCATTGGCTAGTGCACCGCTGGCCCGTCCGCCACTGGCCGATCCGTCACAGACCGGTCCGCCGCTGGCCGATCCGCCACTGGCTAGTCCGCCGGTGGCCGATCCGCCACTGGCCGGTCCGCCGCTGGCCGATCCGCCACTGGCTAGTCCGCCGGTGGCCAATCCACCACTGGCCGGTCCGCCGCTGGTCAATCCGCCACTGGCTAGTCCGCCACTGACCGGTCCGCCGCTGGCCGATCCGCCACTGGCCGGTCCGCCGCTGGCCGGTCCGCCGCTGGCTAGTCCGCCGGTGGCCGATCCGCGATCCGCCGCTGGCTAGTCCGCCGGTGACCGATCCGCCGCTGGCCGATCCGCCGCTGGCCGATCCGTCGGTGGCCAGTCCGCCGCTGGCCGATCCGCCACTGGCCGGTCCGCCGCCGGCCGATCAGCCATTGGCCGATCCGCCGCTGGCCGATCCGCCACTTGGCGGTCCGCCACTGGCCGGTCCGCCGCCGGCCGATCAGCCATTGGCTAGTCCGCCGCTGGCCGATCCGCCACTGGCCGGTCCGCCGTCGGCCGACCCGGCGCTGGCTAATCCGCATCTGGCCGGTCCGCCGCTGGCCGATGCGTCACCGGCTACTCTGCCGCTGGCAGATCCGCCATAGCTCAATTCTGTGACTTCAGGAAAATAATGGTACTGTCACTATACCAGTTCACATCAAATAAACAGATCAGTTGTAAACTCTACAAGTACATAGCAAAAAACTTTTGTCACTACTTGCTTATGAATAATTTTACTAAAATCACAGAATAATACATTGTATAATTCTGTGCTAAAATCACAAAGGTGCTGTAAACACATCAGAAACTCCTCTCCCTCCAGTGATCAACAGTATTACGGTATTCAGCTGTTGCATTTGCAAGCAATGAATTGGAAAATGAAGGTCCGCGGTTATGCCCAAATTCGAATACTTTCAGCTTCAGAGCTGGAATAGTTATTCAATAAATGAATATGCAAAAGTACCTAACTTCGAGAGCAAACCAACCTTTACTATACGCGTGCATACAACAAATTAGAAGCACACAAAAGAAATAACTAGAAAATATGTTTGGTACATTTATTTTAAAACAAGAACTGAGGAGGACAAATTTACGAAATTCACGGCCTCCGTTGTAATTGAAACAAGAATCACTTGTATCACTCATGTATTTGTAACGAGTTTATTTCAAAAGTGTCAAAGCAGGGAGAAATGTTTGTGTTTTGAAATGATGTGCAGTTGTTGTTGACTGACGATGAAGCGTCGATTCTCGCGGCGATCTCAAATACTAAAATGCAGTAGCCAATGAGAGTAGAGTTGGCGGGTAGTTTGAAATAGCCGTTATAATGAGAAATTTAGTTATTTTATCATTTCTCAATGAATATTAGACGGATTGCGTCCAAACAAAAAAAAAAGGCTCGAGCACAGAACACGCTGGTTAAAATAAGTCCAAGTTTGATGAGTTTGGTTGCGTAGTTTTTTCGCTACAGGATCATATTACGTCACGGTTTTGGGAATGAAATAATTTCTGTAATTATAAGCGTTACGCGCCGCAGACTTGTCAGGTCGTAGAGAGGGTGGTAGTAGGGTGGGGTTACCTGACTTGCCGTCTGCGTTTACCGACGCTTATGATACATTTTCTTTCTTAGGGATCAAAACCCCACACTCTCTTCCCATTGGAGGCCTCAGAGTAGCTTTCTCCAAAAATCTGTGCATATCTTATTTTTGAGGGTGCACTCTGAAACCCTCTGATCAACTCTGTACCTATGCCATTTGAATTTAAAAGATGTCATAGAGTGCCACCTTTTGCGTACCATTCATTTTGTATTTCAAAGATCTTTTGATTAATATTTTACAATACAATTTACCTATGTATTCGAACAATTTTATGCACGGCCCCCAACGTCTAGAAATTTGTAAATTACTGTAAAAACGTTTGTAAAAACGCTGACTTTTCCACACTGTGCAGCGATTATCTCGCTTAGAACGCGTCGTATCGAAAGAAACAGAGTGGACCAAAAATCTTTCTGAGGGTTTTGCGCATCGGATTTCGGTAATTTTTCTTAAAATTTTTTAATCCGTAACATAAAATTTGTGCCATTATAGGTACAAGATTGCGTAAAAAGTACAGTCAGACTCAACTTCTGAATTTTTCGAGGTCATTAATGAATTCTACAAGTAAAATTACCTCGAAACTCTAATTTTTAGGACTTTTGGTTCATAATAGAGGTAGCTTTCCCAAAAAAACCGTAAATTTTTTAAAACTTTGGGGGCTGTAGCTAAAAAGGGGGCGTTTTCGGACACATGTTTATACAGTAAAAAGGTCTTATTTTGACCTGTAGAATCCGTCCTGAAATATTTGGGAACAGTTTTTCAACGACCTGTATACTGGCTAAAAAGTTGAATTAGGTATCGAAAGTTTAGTCCTTCAAATAGGAGTTAAATTAGTGAAGTCCTCACACTATATTGGGAAGACGACCCTTTTCAGGAATAAAACAAAAATTCCTTAGGTATAACAATTAATTAATGCCAGTTTAAAAAATTAATAAGAAAATGGTGAATACTGCAGTTCGGGTGGTAAGCAATAGGTATCAATAAAACTCTATCCAATAAAGAAACGGAGGAGAGTGAAATGGAGATTGGAAGGAGATTTTACACCAGGGTGGCAGCACAAGAGATAAAATAAGAGACTTGAGAGATTTCCGGTAAATGGCATCTCATTTTGAGTATGGTAATTGATTAATAACTATTGATAACGTAAAGTGTCTCTGTTGACCTGTCAAAAAAAAAATAAAAAAATATAAACTGTGCCACTATGATAAACTTGCAGGTGTTAACTGAGAATTCGTTTTTCAAGAGGGCGGCTCTGGTAGGCATACTCTTATGTGAAATTATTTTCATTGCATCCGAAAAATCCTCGAAACATTCGAATAAATCTGTGGAGCCAAATGTGCCAAAACGAGATTTTGATTATATGAAGAGGGCACTTACGAAATTCAGGTTATACCCTTACATTCTACCAGACCTACCAAAAGAACCAATCGAGGTAAATTATATTTTCTATCCATTCGTTTCTTTTGACCGTTAGAAGAAAAGCTTTTTTGACTCTTCCAAAAAAAAAAAAAATTATTCAAAAAATCTACTTTTACTACTTATTTAATCGAAATCTTAGTTAGCTATAAAAGACTATTGAAGATGATCCTCAAATATTTGAGGCTACAATATTTGTATGGAATAAAACATAGATATTCACACATGCAAGCGTATTCAATTAACATAAATCTTTCCATATCCATAACCCGCCGTTACTCGAGTAGGGTAAAAACTACCCCAGTGCAGTAATAAAGAATATACAATTTTCTATATGATATGATTAACATGGGCGTTTGATCTTTCATCAGTCTAAGTAAGGACAAGTTAAACAAGTTGGGACTGAAAATTAGGTAGGTACGTGCCTTCATTGGCAAGCCTGCTATGGAGGTTACCTTGAAAAAAACAAACAAAAAACAAACAAACAAAAGATAATATAATATAATATACGAGAGATAAGTTACATAAACTTGGAGATTATTATCATCTCTTTTGGTTCAAGATAAGTGTATCTTTATTTATTTGATTTTTTTTTTTTTACTGTACATACGTGTATTTACACACACAAACACACACCCACACTCACACACACACACACACACACACACACACACACACACGCACACACACACACACACACAAAGAAACAGTGAAGAAACTTTATTCATTCTTAAAAAAAACTGAGCTAGAAGTGTAAAAATATTTCTATTTTAGTGCCCACAGTTTAATGTTACATATATGTTAATTAATTAATTTTCCTTCTGTAAAAAAAAAAAAACCCAAACCCCAAAAGAGGTGTAAATGGCCGTTGATGTTAAGGCACCTCTTTCAAAAAATAAACGAATTTATCAATCAATCAATCACACGTACACATGTTTTTACTTTAAATTATGACAGTATTGTTCACTCTATTATTTCGGTTACAGCTGCGAATTTTGAAAACACAGAAACACTGGCTGACGGGATTATTTCGACGGAAACATCGGTTAATAGAGTCACCGATTTTATCGCTCTTTAGTGTTTCACCATCCCTGGAATCATTTTAAGCGTGCCATACGAAGTATATGGCAAGCTTCTTACTCTCGTTTTGCTGTATACAATGAATAATATAATACAGTGAAAGAGGCGCCCTCTGGTGGCCGTGTGTGTTTTGGAGATTTCGTTTTCAGGATATGAATCAGAACTTACATGATCGGGTTGTATTGTGTATTTTCGAGAGTTTTTTGAGTATTTTAAAATCAAACAATTTTTCACGAATAATTTTTTTGTTTCGGAGTCATTTGATGCTTTAACCGATTTTATTTTGTTGTTTTAAGGGGCCCCGTTTTAGTTTCCTGAGCTGACTTCAGTTGTGTATGACGTTTGTTGCGTATTTAACAAAATGTGTGTGTATAAATGACTAATGAAAGTACCGTGCTTACACACACAGCAAAAAGATTATTTGTTACCGGAGTTGCCAGGTCCGAGCCATTGCAAACTCCATGCCGCATTTTCAGCATAGGGGGAGCTTAGCTAGTTTGTTGACTTGGCAGCCGCGCGAGCGCTGACATCCATGAGCAGAACATACTTGTATCCATAGGTATTCAGTAGTGAAACTATGTAGTAGCGTACTTGTCTCTGAGGAGCGCTTCGGCGAATGTCGTTTTTAAATTTTAATCAAATGGGAAAATTGAGTTGTAAATTTTCGATCACTTGGGGGCGCCACCGTCGTGTCCTCGTGTCCAATGCAAATCGAAGGGAAAGATGTTAGTTAAAGCTTTTGACCACCAGGAGGCTACATGCATGTTTTCTGACGTGCAGTGTTTCCACTGTCCGTGCAGTCTCTGTTGTCACTCTAGTCCAAAGCACGTAGGCCCGTAACTTAGTCTATTTAACTGGCTGTACTATAGTATACGGGCTTCTGTTAATATTGAAAAATAAACGGGCTTCTGTAATTGGGATGAGTTTCTTGGTATTACTAGGTTAGAATATGTAGGTAGGAGTCAGGAGTAAAGGGGGGGGGGGTCACGGGACGCCCCCGGTGAGTGCTAAGTGAGTTGGACCTAGAAGCCCTTTACTGCAGTATTCCGCTATGGGGATTACTGCAACGGGCTTCTGTAAAGGGGCTTCTCTTTTTTATGGAAAAATGGTAATTATATAGAATCACGGCTTTTCTGAACATTGCACCCCCCCCCCCCCCGCCGAATCTCAATTTTTAGCGAAAAACTTGGGTTACTTGCCTAAATATTAATAAAGTGTATTTGCTGAATTTATAAAAATATGTTGATCATATCAATTTTATATCATTGAATGTACACTTTTATTAATATCTAGGCAAGAAACCCCAAGTTTTTCGCTAAAAATTGAGGTTCGGCGGGGTGTGGCGGCCTCGCCCGCACGACCTCGCTAGCAGCGCCACTGCCGGCGCAACTTTGAACTTTCACACATCAGCTCGCGCACTCCAGCGACTTCACTTTCTCTCGTCGCTGATTGGCGCGCGAGCTAGCAGCGGTTCCATACAAATAGCAGCGTCCGCTGCCCTCTGATTCAGTATACTGCTCGGAATCAAGACCCGTCGGACGATTAGCCACGCTGCCCAGATTACGGAATCAACACGATCTACTTCCTCAGCTCACGCCCGGGCGTGACGTCTCCCTTTTAGAAAACGGCCCTTTTCAGGGCCACCACGATCTTTCCGAGCACCTAGAATTGGTGACCTCGACGTGATCTGATTTCCCCAGGATATGATCCATTCGCCAGTCAAGCAGAACAGAAGAATTACAAGAGCATCAACCATGCCAGCAGATGATACCGCAAAAACCGTCGCCACACTGGAAGAGATGAAAAATGCTTTCAGTCACGTGAAGCAGCGCAAAAAAGTTCTCGAGCAGCAACTGATGGCTATGCAAGCCCAAGTGCAAAAGCTCGGGATCAAAGCGCTAGCACAACTCAACTCACTGACCGTCAGCCAACCATTTCTAACTTCGACCATTCGAATAATATACAATTACCCTATTTCATTCCTGACAGACCTGACTTGGGGTTTTTCACAATTGAGGCTCTTTTTTCCATTCATCGTATCGATTCCGAAATTGCCAAATATGGCCATGTTGTCGGTAAAATCGAAGGACGCTGGGCGCGAGAGATTGCAGACTTAATCTCTTCACCACCCCCCACAGACCCTTATACTACTTTTAAAAAACGCACTTATCAAACGTTTGTGGGAAAAGTGACGTTTCCAAAGTCCGACAACTTTTGTCAGACGTTGACTTGGGCGATCAAACACCGTCCCAATTTTTGCGCCATTTACAAAGCCTTTCTGGTAAAGCTGCTGTACACGACAACCTAGTGAAAACACTATGGCTTCAACGGTTACCTAACCTAGTGCAGACTATACTGCAAGGTCAACCAGACACAGTTCCTATTATCCAACTTGCTAAAATAGCTGACCGGATCTTAGAAACCATGCTAGTACCATCTCATGCCAACCGCAATCCTTCCGCAGTTTATTCAACGGCATCTAACGGTCCACCCGAAGATCAGAACAATATGGCAAAAACTCTTGACATGATCTTAACTCGCTTAGAAAATTTAGAGAAACAGAATAATTACTTTCGTTCTAGATCTCGTAGCAAAACGCCTAACTCTCGTTTTAGAAACAGGTCAAATTCGCGATCATTCAACAATAATAATAACGGACTTTGTTACTACCATGACAAATTTGGCAACGAGGCGAGACGTTGTAGTCAGCCATGCAATTTTGAAAAAAATGCACAAGGCAGCCAGTAAAGGCGGCGACTAGCTGCCACAACCAAAAGTCAGACCGTCTATTCATAGTAGACAAAATCTTAGGTAAAAAATTTTTAATCGACACTAGCTCCGACATTTGTTGTTTTCCGCGCAAACTATTGCACGAAAAATTCAAGGCCACTAACTACCAACTTAATGCGGCAAACGGCACAAGCATTCACACCTAGGGGTTCCTACCTTTAACTCTAAATTTAGGACTCAGACGCGCTTTCACATGGCGATTCGTCATTGCTGATGTTGCCACGCCCATTATCGGCTCAGACTCTCTCGCAAAATTCCATTTATTGCCTGATTGTCGGAACAATTTGCTCATAGATGGCGTGACAAATCTAAAATCTGCCGGCCTAACAGCAAATACTGGCAACCTAGTGTCACAGCGATTACTTTGTCGGATTGTAGCTTGCAAAACGAGTTCCCTGAGCTTACTCGACCTTGCGGTACGCCTGGGAAAATTGCTTCATTCGACACAACATTTTATTAGAACAACAGACGGTCCACCAGTCACCAGCCGCCCTCGTCGTCTTCGGCCCGACAGATACCGCATTGCAAAAGCGGAATTTGAAGCCATGTTACAAGAAGGAACTATAAAAAGGTCAGAGAGTTCATGGTCTTCTCCTTTACCCTTGCCCCCAAAAAAAAAAACAACTGACGCCCATGCGGAACTACACAGCTCTAAACGCGAGAACTGCACATGACGAATATCCCATACGTCACATTCATGATTTTACGCAAAATCTAAAAGGATGCACCGTATTTTCTAAAATCGACCTGGTAAAAGCGTACACTCAGATACCCGTCAACCCTGACGACATACCCAAAACCGCTATTACCACCCCTTTTGGTCTTTTTGAATTTTATACATGAGTTTCGGATTACGGAATGCGGGTCAAACATTCCAGCGCTTCATTGATGAAGTCCTACACGGACTGGACTTTTGTTTTCCCTATATAGACGACATTCTTATCGCATCTAAAAAAAAAGAAGAACATGAAGCACATCTTAGGACAATATTCCAACGCCTAGTTGAACATGGAATTCTAATCAACATCAATAAAAGCTCTTTCTTTAAAAAATCAGTAATTTCTTAGGGTACGAAGTTTCTGCCAAAGGCACTAGTGCACCAAAAGATCGAGTGACATCCCTCACTTCTTTTACTCAACCTAGTACTGCTCGAGGTCTCAAGAGATTTCTAGGTATGATAAATTACTTTAGAAAATTTCTACCTAACGCCGCTGAATACCAGGCTGACCTCAACACAGCAGTGGCCGGTCTCAAGGGCAATAAACCGATTCATTGGACTCCAGAACTATCCGAATCGTTCAAAAAATGCAAAGAAAGTCTATCTCAGGCAACACTATTAGCCCACCCTGACCCGGAAGCTACCTTAGGTCTTTTCACCGATGCCTCTGGCACTTCCATTGGTGCAAGTTTACAACAATGTGTAAAAGACGATTGGGAACCACTTGCTTTCTTTTCTCGAAAACTGACACCCAGACAGCGTGATTGGCCACCGTTTTACAGAGAACTCTACGCTGTATACGCCGCCATTCAGCATTTTAGACACTCACTTGAAGGTCTAAATTTTGCGATCTACACAGATCACAAACCGTTAGTGTTCGCTTTCAAACAGAAAAAAGACAAACTTCCACCGGTTCAAATTAACCATTTGTCATACATTGCGCAATTCTCAACGGACATCAATACATATCCGGTCCTTCTAATGTCGTCGCCGATGCTCTCTCGAGAATTGAGACCATCTCCTTTCCAGAGGCCATCGATTTCAAATCACTCGCTGAAGCGCAGACAAATGACAAAGAACTTGGAGAACTTCTAAACTCTGAAAATTCGCTTCAACTTGAACAAGTAAAAGTTCCAGGAACGTCAATTAAAATATTTTGCGACAAATCCGAAAACAAAAGGCCATACATCCCATTATTATTCCGCCGCCAAATTTCAATCAAGTACACGACCTCAGTCACCCTGGAATCAAAGCCACAGCAAAACTGTTAACATCTCGTTTCGTTTGGCCTAGCATTCAAAGAGACTGCAGGGATTGGGCTCGATCATGCCAAGCTTGTCAGAAAGAAAAAGTTACCCGCCATGTCCACTCTCCTCTAGGAACCATTCCTACACCAACAGAGAGATTCAAACATATCCATATAGACCTCATAGGCCCCCTTCCTTCAGCCGATTCTTACCGCTATTGCCTTACAGCAATCGACAGGTTCACACGCTGGCCTAAAACTCAACCTTTATATGGCATCAGGGCCCAAAGGAAGTTGCGGAAGCTCTGTTGTTATGTTGGATTTCCAGGTTCGGATGCCCTGCCACCATCTCGACCGATCAAGGACAAATTCGAGTCAAATCTATTCCGGGAAACTCGGCAAAATTATGGGCACTAAGCGAAACCGCACCACTAGCTATCATCCATGTTCTAATGGCATGATAGAAAGGTTCCATAGACAACTGAAAGGCCCCCTCATGTGCCACCCTGGTCTATCATGGGTTCAGGCCCTACCTTTAGTCATGCTCGGAATTCGCACATCTTTCAAGGAAGACCTCAAAACTTCGTCGGCAGAGCTTGTTTATGGAGAGCCACTCCGCATACCTGGTGAATTCTTAACGGTCCCCCAAGAAATATTGCAAATCCTTCAGATTTCGTCATCCAACTCCGTAACCAAATGAACGTTCTCCGACCAGTTGCTGGAACACGCCATGCCCAAACAAATCCATTTGTATTCAAGGACCTTGCCACTTGTACCCATGTTTTTTTTGAGGGACGACACTATAAGAGGCTCTCTCGTCCCACCATATACTGGCCCACATCACATTACGGAAAAAGACGACAAATGTTTCACTATCATAGTAAACGGAAAGGAAAAAAAGTGAGCCTGGCAGGTTAAACCGGCGTACATTTTAAATGTCCCGCCAGATATCACTCCTACCAACAACTTAAAAACGAAGGTTGCCAATTCTCCAACTTACACAACTCGGTATGGCAGACAAGTAAAATTTATTATCCCTCGAACCGTCAAGGTCAACTAATTTCCTATATATAACAAAAAAAACCAATTATTCTACTCATTCAAATTTTTCCTGGTGCTACAATGTCAAACGCTTACAATTCACGTCCATCTGACAAAAACCCTATTAAAGCGAATTTTTGCCTCAAGCAAAATTTTCTCCCCCCCAAGAAGAATTGAACCTCCCAAAATGTTGGCATGGCCTGTTCCTTTTTTGTCTACCTATTGCAAATATAGACACTCTTTAGAGTCGACTTCCCCAACACTTCCCCCTTCTGTCGATTTATCCCCCCCGAAAACCTACCAACAGATTGCCAGCTCATCTTTACTTGCAACGCAGACCAGCAAATTTCGCAGCTCAATTCAATCTCAAATGCACACCTGCCCAAATCGCGTGTTGCAATTACTGGAGTTGGCACCTCAACAAAACAAAATTTAAAAACACCTGGACCAGCAAATTGTTCTGTTCGGATCAAATCAAGGCCGCACCATTTTTCTGTATATTCAGACCAACTTCACCTTGTCCCACCTCAAATACTCGATCATGCACCTCCTATGATTCAAGTTAATCAAAACCCGGGGCACCATCCGAAACTTTGTGATACATGCAGAAAATGCAAAAACCTGTGCATATGCTTCCACAACTTCGCCGATTCTTGTACCCACACGGCATGTCCTTGCCGAAATAAAAAAGAATTAAAACTACCGGTTCTATTAACAAACCAAATTTTTCTTAAAACAGCGTGCGAAAACAAAAGACATTTTGCCGAACAAACAATAAAAAAAATCGAAGCCGCATCCTACTGAATTCTAGTCCTTCTTTTTTTTAACATGTTCTTTGTCCGCAGTTCCTTTTATAGCCTGAGGCCGACTCCGTCACTTCGCAGGGGGCTACTGTGGCGGCCTCGCCCGCACGACCTCGCTAGCAGCGCCACTGCCGGCGCAACTTTGAACTTTCACACATCAGCTCGCGCACTCCAGCGACTTCACTTTCTCTCGTCGCTGATTGGCGCGCGAGCTAGCAGCGGTTCCATACAAATAGCAGCGTCCGCTGCCCTCTGATTCATATACTGCTCGGAATCAAGACCCTCGGACGATTAGCCACGCTGCCCAGATTACGGAATCAACACATCTACTTCCTCAGCTCACGTCCGGCGTGACGTCTCACCTTTAAAAACGGCCCCTTTTTAGGGCCACCACGATCTTTCCGAGCACCTACAGGGGTTTGCGAATCATTGTGAGGCGGCGAAGCCGTCTCCCAATTTTCGCTAACCCCGCCAAACCCCAATTTTTAGCGGAAAACTTGGGGTTTCTTGTCCTTTGGCTCTATCCCCCACTTACCTAACATCCTGTGAGGTTAGGTTAGATAAGGTTAGGCTATGATAGATCACTCAGGGTTGGGGGGGGTAAAGTTAAAAAGCACCGGCAACGGCCGAAAACGGAAAAGCCCTTTACTACAGTACTCCGCCCTGGCGCGAAACTGCAGTAAACGAGCTTCCGCTTAGTTGATTTAGAATCCGCTAGGCAGCGTCCACGGTACTTCCCCTTACATATTCGGGGATGATAATGCATCGTAGTACCTAGAAAATTTGACTTAATAGCAGAAGCCCGGCGGAAACCCGTCGAATTGGAGAAGCCCGTATATACTATAGTTTCTCCGGAGTCTTTGTGTAAAAAGATTCGTATCGTCCTAGTGAGAATCATTTGAACAGCCTTACCCGGGTTTTTAAATTTTTGTGTATACTGTGTTAATGTGCACTGTTACCTAGTGTGGAATTTCAAAGCCAGCGATCCTTTTACGTGGGCCACGGTGGAAATCAATTGTGAATTTTGTGATCTGGATATGTGATTTTAAAAACTAGATATTCTGGAATCTTGAAAAGTGCATTGTGAAATAGACGGGGTGAAATGTCTATCCGTTTTCATTCAAAATTTTTCTCTCGGAGAGTTGTCTGGTTCAGGTACCAGGAACCTATCTAACGTTAATTACGCCTCTCATTTCCTCTCTAAGACCCAGTAATCATAACAAAAATGAATATGGAGCTTGACTGGCATTCTAGAGGAACAATTTTGTTTTATGGCTCCACTAGATAAGATTTTCATCTGTTAAGAATTTTTCAGACACTGAGAGTGCTCTTTTGCGACAATCACATTCCCATAATCCGTACCCTTTGAGAAATATGTTTTTTGTCGGGGCTTCCTCGTTGTGCAAAGTTTTGAACCCACACTTTGTGCTACCAATTCCAGTTCATACAATTAGTCATCAGTGAGATTTCAATGGTGATATCAGTATGACTTGCGATTTGCAGCCGAAATAATCATAAAAAAAGCAAATCTGCATCATATGGAGAAAAGCGCTCAACTACCGATGCTGTGTTTCTATCATTTCACTACTTTTAAAGGGCATGGCACACCCCTTATGGGAAAACGGTCTCGGTCGAATTTGGGTGAAAATTTGGGGTATTGTTCATTTTGACCTCCTGATCAAAAGTCTCCACGGGGTCAAAGTGATCCTATGACTAGTTTTCGAGATATGGGGGGCCAAAGGTTCCAAATTCGACGATTCTGAGAACATAGAATTTTGCTACTTTCCTTTCCTTTTTCACCGTTTTGAACATAACTTTTTTTTTATTTGAGTAATTGAGACGCGGTTTACGGCATTTTGTTCCTCGGACTTTTGCGCATTTTTTGATGCCCACATATTTGACCCTTATGCGGGAGGGGGGGGGCGCACCGCTTCCGCGCAAATGCTGCAGTGACGACATTCTCTGGAATCACAATATTGTCCGCATTGAGGAGGCGACCGAACCATTTATTGCGGCATTCAGTAAAATGATTCAATATGCAATACGCATGCAAGTATCGTTTATAAAATCGTGACTATGCATGGTAACCGTGGTGGGGGGGGGGAGGGGCGGGCTATCTTTCATTTCAAGTTAACGATTTGCTATACGTATGCATGCTTAGCTTGTTGTCCCGAATAATTTTTTTTTTTCCGAACGAGCTTTTCTATCATAGTGTAAGCTACTTTTTAAAGCACTCGATTTTCAGTATTTGTGAGGCATCCATTTTGAGGGGAGCCTAAACGTGAGGGAATTGGGGGGGGGGGGTTGTCAGCGCGACCTCGCAGCTCTTTTCTTAATTTCTGATCAATTTATGGAATAAATTTCTTCCTGATTGAGATATCCGAGCGCGGTTCACAGCATTTGGCTCCTTCAACTCTTCCGTACATCATTTAATTGCCTCTACGACCAACCCAACATGTGGTGAAGTGGGGTGGGGGGGTCGCGGCTGTGTTTAGTCTCTCCACGCATGTCCTCGCGTTATTTTTGACATTCTCTCGACAAACTTTTCCTTTCCTTTCCTCACGGGAAAAAACAGGTCGCAATTCGCGCATTTTTTTCCTTGAACTTTTACGCGTTTTACATAGGTACACGAAAAATTAGTCTTATATTATGACAAGAGGCGGTAGCTGGGACAGTCAGCACTCTCGCGCCATTAATTTTGTTCATCGTTTCATGTTTCTGGAGTGCATTTTTTTTTTTTAAATTAAGATATCAACTTAGAATCATGTGCATTGATTCAAATCACGGAAAAACATCGTTGCTAAAACGAAACAAGCCACCACGGTTGTGTTTTTATCGCGGCTCATTGTTTGTACCAGTTAGACACCCCCTCCCCCCCTTCCCCACTTGAGAAATTGACCAGAATAAAGCGTTAAATACAAGCCGGAACAATCGGGGAAAGTCGTAAACCGTGATTTAATATCTCACTTTTGAAAAAATTCACTCCAGAAAACACAACGACGAACAAAATGAGTGGTGCAAGAGTGCTGACTGTCCCCTCCCTCGCCTCTTATCATTTGTATAAGACAAACTTTCGTGCATGTAAAACGCGTGAAAGTTCAAGGAAGCAAATGCGCAAAATGCGACCTGATTTTTCCGTGAGGAAAGGAAAGGAAAAGTTTGTCGAGAGAATGACAAAATTAACGCAAGAAGATGCGTGGAGGGGCTTAACCAGCTGCGACCCCCTCAACCCCACGTCACCACATGTTGGGGTTTGGGCGTAGAGGCAATTAAATGATGTACGGAAGAGTTAATTGAAGGAGCCAAATGCCGTGAACCGCGCTCGGATATCTCAATCAGGAAAAAAGTTATTCCATAAATTGATCAGAAAATTTAAACAAAGAGCTGCGAGGTCGCGCTGACAACCCCTCCCCCCCAATTCCCTCACGTTTTGGCTCCCCTCAAAATGGAGCCTCACAAAAACTGAAAAACGCGTGCATTAAAAGTAGCTTACACTAGATAGAAAAGCTCGTTCGGGAAGAAAAAAATTTTTCGGGACAACAAGCTAAGCATGCATCTATAGCAAATCGTTAACTTGAAATGAAAGATAGCCCCCCCTCCTCCCCCCCCCCCACGGGTTTCCATCATAGTCACGATTTTATAAACGCATACTTGCATGCTATTGCATATTGAATCATTTTACTGAATGCCGCAATAAATGGTTCGGTCGCCTCCTCAATGCGGACAATATTGTGATTCCAGAGAATGTCGTCACTGCAGCAGTTGCGCGGAAACGGTGCGCCCCCCCCCCCCCTCCCGCATAAAGGGGCAAATATGTGGCATCAAAAGATCGCAAAAGTCCGAGGAACAAAATGCCGTAAACCGCGTCTCAATTACTCAAATAGAAAAAAGTTATGTTCAAAACGGTGAAAAAAGGAAAGTGATAAGTAGCAAAATTCTATTTCTCAGAATCGTCGAAATTTTGGGAAACCCTTTTGGGCCCCCCCTATCTCGAAAACTAGTCATAGGATCACTTTGAGCCCGTGGAGACTTTTGATCAGGAGGTCAAAATGAACAAAATTCCCCAAAATTTCATCCAAATTTACCGGGCCGTTTTCCCATAAGGGGGGTGCCATGTCCTTTGAACAAGATTTCAGGTAAGAGACCCCTTTAAATGGTGAGTCCACATCTTGTTTTTCCTAAAAATAAATAGTCACAGACAATAAGGCTGCAATGTACACAAAAAGTTCTCTTTTTGGCGTTAAGCCTTATGTATTAGTTTAGTCGCAGTGGCTGCCCACTTAGGTTGAGGTTGGTCGGTCCAAAGGTTATTCACACTTTTCCCCTTTCTATTCATTTTTTTTTAATTTTTTGTTTGTTTTTATTACTCGTTTGGACCGGAACCTGAATGTCTCCATCCGGAGCCCGGGTTTTTCGAGATGCCTTCTCGCTCCTTTTCTATCTCCTTTCAACCTATTTTTTGCAGCTCTGATCATTTCATGCTCTCACTGGGCCCTGTATACCTGTTTGTAACCTCCATATTCTTGATTTGTTGGATTGAGCTTTGAATTTCTCACTGATCAAACCATTCGTTTCATTATAGACTGTTCAAATCCATCGACCACTCGAAGCTATACTTAAAAATCTTATTGAAGCAAACCATTCGTTTGCAAGGCAGAAATGTTTTCTGTTTACAAAGTATCTTTACTCGTGAGTTTTTCTGAAGGATTACAAGAATCTGAAGTGGGGCAGTCAGGCAATCCAAAATATTTCCTTGTTACTTTTCTGAAAACAAAAATCCATATTTTCTCCGGAAAAACTTCATCATCCTGATATTTCAGATAAGATTTATTCAAGAAAATTAACTGAATTATATGAAGTCTTCACACAAGTGTGTGATTGGATCCAGCTGAGGTTTTTGAGAAACAACTTTTATGCATGCATGATATCTAGTTACATGGGCCCTAATTTTGTCTTTGAGAATGCACTCATAAAAAATTACTTGCTCTTTAAACTAAATAGGGGTCAATGCAGTTTATTGCCTCCAATCACCTTGTGTGGCATTTTTTTGTTTGTTTTCTAAGTGATTGAAACTCTTGAATTGAATCACACACAGTTTAATGTAAGTTCTCTCTCTAGTACTGGGACAAGTTAAGTTTCAAGAAAATTAGCATGGCTTTCGATTGCGGGTGAAGATTTGAACGTTCATTGCATCGGCATAATTCAAGTTTTCCTTGAGCGCACCCTCTTTCTCCTAGTTGTACATTTCTCATCATCATAGAATTTTAATGGCACAACATTTTTCAAGGTGCCTTCCTCAGCCTTTAAAAATTTTTATCTGGTATTTTACTGGTTTACAAGAGGCCAAATTCTCATACCGCTGCTTAAACAGTGATTTTACCTTCCTCGGTACCTACTTCAACAAATTATATTTTGGTAAATAACTGAGAAAGAGTTTTCAGTACTATTTACCTTTTGTGAGTCTGCATTCACAAGTTGGAAACTTCATCAAGTAAGAGAGGAGTTAAATGAGTGACCCATTAAAAAAAAGAAAACAAAAACAAGAAACTAATCATAAATTACTAAAACTCATTGAATAGCTGAAGATTTTGTTTGAGTCAATATTTACTAAATAAATACAGCTAATTTTGATAATTTATTTTGATAGCTGCAATCCTATTCATTAATTTTTGTTTTTGGTGACTATTTTGTATGGGTGGGTTATGGAGGGGGGGGGGTTAATCACAATCCCCCTCTCCTGTCAGTCCAAATAAAAGAAAGTGAAGAAATATGGAGTATTCTGAGGAGAGGAAAGAGGAAAGGAGAAATAAATATTAAAGAGATTGACGGAAAAATAACATAGCTTCAAAAGTTTTGGCTAAGGACTACTTGAAAGCATTGGCGGCTCGTGAGCAATCGATGTATCGTTTTCATCCCATTGAATCTATGCAAATGTATCGATTACCTGTGGGTTCATTTGAACTGCACGAGGATTGATTCTCTTCTATGTGTTCTTATGGAGGAAGGCTCGATAAATCAAAGTTCAAGCATCGCCACTGCTCATGTGGTAAATGGAGACCAGAGTGAGTACTCCCTGCAGACATACATATTTTTTTTTCTCTCTCTTTTTCTTTTCTTACCTTAGCAGTCCTCCTCCATCCAACTTTTTTTTTCTATTTGAGATGAAGAGTTTCAGTTTGCGCCATTCCTCATCATTTTGACGAATTCTCTCTCTCTCTTTCTCTCTCTCTCTCTATTTTTCTCTCTCTATATCCCTCCCCCCTCTCTCTCTCCCACCCTCTCTCCCTCTCTCTCCCACCCTCTCTCCCTCTCTATCCTGATCCTAGGGAAGAGAAGACTACTCTAACTCCTACTAGGGCCAGGCTGAATGAAATCAATCAATCACTCTCTCTCTCTCTCTCTCTCTCTCTCTCTCTCTCTCTCTCTCTCTCTCTCTCCCCTCTCTCTCTCTCTCTCTCTCACTCACTTTTTCTTTACTTTCTCACTCTAACAAAATTAGAAAAATTGAGAAAGTATTGCGATAACGCATTAACTTCTTTCTGTTTAGATTGGGTGTCATACACACGCCCTTAAACACTAGTTACTAAATAAATAGTAATAAACAAAACTACAATCATATCATGGCACGCTTTACCAATACATAAATTGTATTGGAGATCCACTGCTTGTTTTTTTTTTCAAAAAGGGACCCCCATTATACAGGGTGTTGAAAAACTGTTCCCGAATATTTCAGGGGCAGATTCTACAAGTAAAAATAAGACTTTTTCTCCTTATATATTTAGGTCAGAAATTGCCGTCTTTTCGAGTTACAGTGTTGCAAAGTTTCCGAAAAACAAATTGAAAAATTATCATAACTCCTTCGTGAATTTTTCTTAATGCTCGTAAGTAGGTACTCTGGTGTAGTTTTAGGCGTTCTTGCCGATTTTGGCCGTGAAAATGCTGTATGCAAACATTTGAGGGGGGTTATGGGAGTTTTTCTTGATTTGTCTCACTTTTTTTGGCCAAATTAAGTGAAAACTTGCTTTTGGATTCATTGAACCCAAAAACGATTAGCATTACTCAAAAGGTCGTAATAAAGTATGCATTTTTAGTTCTCACAAGTTTTTCCAAATCATAAACAATTTCCGAGAAAATCGTCCCGGAAGTTGGAGAAGTCGGCCAAGAATTGACAGAATCAAAGAAAAGGCGATTATTGGCCGACCACTGCAACTTCAGGGACGATTTTCTCGGAAATGGTTTACGGATTGGAAAAACTTGTAAGGACTAAAAATACATACGTTTTTACGAACTTTTGAGTAATGCTAATCGTTTTTGGGTTCAATGAATCCAAAAGCATGTTTTCACTTAATTTGGCCAAAAAAAGTGAGAAAAATCAAGAAAAACTCCCATAACCCCCCTCAAATATTTGCATACAGCATTTTCACGGCCAAAATCGGCAAGAACACCTAAAACTACACCAGAGTACCTACTTACGAGCATTAAGACAAATTCCCGAAGGAGTTATGACAATTTTTCAATGTGTTTTTCGGAAACTTTGCAACACTGTAACTCGAAAAGACTGCAATTTCGGACCCATGTTTAAGTGAAAAAAGGCTTATCTTGACCTGTAGAATCCGCTTCTGAAATATTCGGGAACAGTTTTTCAACACCTTGTACAGGGTGTGGCAGACCACCCGTCCACTATCTTTATCTCAAAAACGGCCGAAAATTGAGCTTCAGGGGCTAAACTTTCACAGAGTATATCGACCCCAAGGAATCCAATGAAAATATTTTCAGCCCCCCAAAACCACCCCTTGGGAGTTATTTAGGGGGGTGGGTACCCGTATCTCGAAAAAATCAAATGGAAAGGGTATGTTTTGACATCGGAATCTAATACGGCATAAAAAAAAAAACTTTTTTATACGTAAGTTTTTTTTCTAAAAACCACCCTTTTTTGAGTTAGGGGTGGTTTTCAAAAAATTTAGGGGTAATCTTTGATTGACCGCTGTGACCCTCCAAATCATTGGATTTCAAAAAACTAAGAAGTTTCTGAAAGGACAGACCAAGGGCTTTCTTTTGATGTATCACATGCCTTTTTTTTGTGAAAAAAGATACAAGGCCCCCTCACCCCAAAATTTTGGGGCTTCGGGGGGCCCTACGTAAAAATTTTAAAATGTAAAGGTATGGCTTGTGATACATCATTTGAAAGGTCTTTCAGAGACGAAAAACGTGATACCCCCCAAAAGTCGTAAAAACAACCCCCTTCCAAAATGGCGGCCGTTTTAAGGTTAGGGGGCTCTAGGGGGACCTTCAGAAAAATGATCCAAAATTGAACGATACCTGACTAAAAGGCTCTTAAAAAGAGAAAAATAATGGTTCAAACCGCGAGTCAAACCGGCTTTTCAATCCAAAGTTACGGCCGATTGAAATTTAGGGGTAGTTGGGTTTCCCAAAAAGGCACCCCTAAATTTCAATCGGCCGTAACTTTGGATTGAAAAGCCGGTTTGACTCGCGGATTTGTACCATTATTTTTCTCTTTTTAAGACGCGTTTAGCTATGTATCGTTCAATTTTGGATCATTTTTCTGAAGGTCCCCCTAGAGCCCTCTAACCTTAAAACGGCCGCCATTTTGGAAGGGGGTTGTTTTTACGACTTTTGGGGATATCACTTTTTTCGTCTCTGAAAGACCTTTCAAATGATGTATCACAAGCCATACCTTTACATTTTAAAATTTTTACGTAGGGCCCCCCGAAGTCCCAAAATTTTGCGGTGAGGGGGCCTTGTATCTTTTTCACAAAAAATAGGCATGTGATACATCAAAAGAAAGCCCTTGGTCTGCTCTTTCAGAAACTTCTTAGTTTTATGAAATCCAATGATTTGGAGGGTCACAGCGGTCAATCAAAGATTACCCCTAAATTTTTTGAAAACCACCCCTAACTCAAAAAAGGGTGGTTTTTAGAAAAAAAACGTACGTATAAAAAAGTTTTTTTTTATGCCGTATTAGATTCCGATGTCAAAACATACCCTTTCCATTTGATTTTTTCGAGATACGGGTACCCACCCCCCTAAATAACTCCCAAGGGGTGGTTTTGGGGGGCTGAAAATATTTTCATTGGATTCCTTGGGGTCGATATACCCTGTGAAAGTTTAGCCCCTGAAGCTCAATTTTCGGCCGTTTTTGAGATAAAGATAGTGGACGGGTGGTCTGCCACACCCTGTATATTGTTCAGTTAGATAGGCGATCAAATTTTGAGATTTTCGAACAGACATTTTCAATTTCAGAACAGAAATTGATTTCGTTTTTCATTTTTAAAATATCAAAAGTCAAAGTTGGGTATGGACTTATCTTCCAGAATTTATGACTCATCTTTACATGGTCCTTTAAAACACTTTTAGTCTAAAGAACACTATACAGAACAAAAATTCAAATCACTTTTGCTCGAAAATACTCTATACAGAACAAGCGCATGTCAAAAAAAATGAAATTTTCCCATATGCTGTATAGTGTATACTGTCCCAGACAGTACACATGTGGAATCCAACTTGACTCATGAATTTCTGTCTGTAGGTATACTTTGGAGGACACAGGGTGGATTTTGGAAACAGGTTCAATTCAGATGTTGTGGCGAATGATCCCACAAGTATAGACTGGTCAGCAAAAAAAGACAAAGAGTACATTCTCGTTGTTGCAGGTAAATACACTAACGACAACTCCAGAAAAAGGAATGAGGTAGGTGGTAGGAACCGTGGCACGTCTCCGTTCTGCTCAAACTTCCCCGTCAGAGAAAGTTAAATTTTTCCGTTAAAGATTGAATTTCATTAAAATAATGGTAGAAGGGAAGATTATATTTCAAAATCATTTTTATATTTTTGCACATTACCATCATTTCCTTTTTTCACAAATTATTAACGAATTAAATTCAAGATTCCTGATCTTCAACAGGGAAGGTGTTTCAAATCTTTTAAAAGCTTGGACTTTTTGGTTGCAGCAATCTTTTCTGGGTGAGATTGGTGAACGATTCTAGTATGTTGCAATCCATTTTTATTGTGTTTTATCGGAGCATCAAGAATGTTGTACGCTCAAGAGGTTGGAGTAAGCAATTATTTTTTTTTTTTTTTTTTTTTTTTATGAGCTGGCTTACATTGAAAATGTCACTGATTGAATCTACTAAGGGTGCTATTCAGAGGCTTTACTGACATCACCTTGACTTGGCTCGGACTTGAACAACTGTACTCCACATTCAATAATCTGCATTCAGACCCACTCCTGCAACTTGAGATCTCTTGAGAAAGCTTCAAAGAATTATCAAGCAAGCTTTTGAGACACAACAAATCGGTAAAAAAAAACCGCTTGCGATTTCCCTGCGACATGTATACAGGATGGCTCAGTTCTTTCCTGCAAAAATGAAGGAGACGATGTAAAAAGTGCTCACGGACAAAAATGGAGGAGAATTTTGTCGAAATCCACCTTTTTACCAAGTTATAGATTATCAAAGTGTCCTTAACGTGATTGTGCGGCTAATTGAAAATGCGACATTTTGGGCCGGTAGCGGAAAAAATTGGATTTCGGAGAATGCTTTTGTATTCTACTCATCCGAAGCTACAAAAAATGTCTCTTGTGTTTTTTCAAAACCGGGTTCCAGGGCGATGGGCGACTCCCTCCTCTGCACGTTATAGGGAGGTGCCAAAAACATAACCACCAAAATGGGCCCCCTTCGATATTATTGGACATGTGTATGGCCGTTTTCCGAAACTCTCAAGCATTTTTTTAAAAAAAAAACCGCAGTGAAACCCTTTTTCCTTAACACCCTGTATAGTTCGAAGATAATGTTAATAAAATAGCTAAATGAGCACTGAAAAAAAGGGAATTGCTGGAATAACAAAAACACTGTTTGCAAAATTTGCATTTACTTTTTTTGGGAAAATTTAGCGTGTACGTAGGTAAATGAACAATTTTATTTTGTTAGAAATGCTAAACACTTAGTCGCTAAATTAGCTGGCTAGAGATTTTGTTGTTTTCGCATTTTGGATTGTTATTCTTGTAAAATAATTTTGCTGAAGTGACATTCTTCACTCCTTGTTATAACCACATTCTATATGTTTGTAAAAACTGTAACCCAGAATGATATAATATATCAATTTTTTGGATTGTAAAACTTCCAAAACCTTGATTTGTAGAATTAACTAAATTTGGCATCATAAGTGGCGATAGCCACCAGGCCAAGTCCAAAACCCCCGAGCAAGAAGGTGGCGTCCGCGGACACTTATTATACACCGATCAGTTCGTTTTTGTCGATTTAAGCGTTATATGATCTGTTGCCTAGGGCTCCAAGAAAACCACTCATTAAAACCCCATAACACCTGGTACTGTTCGATTCGTCTTGAGGTGTACATGTGCCGCTCACTAATTAGATTTTCAATCGGATGAGTAACAACGGAGATATTTCCAAAAAACATCGATTTATTCGCGTTTTTTTTTTTTGCCTCTTGCCGATTCACTTTTGCGTTTCGCACCCTCGTTTTTGCGCACAGAAAGCGGAATAACGGTAGATGAAACCCCCATATAACCTGACATTGAAATATTCGTTAGGCTTTTCTGAAGGGCATAGGCCAGGTCTCGTTGAATTTTGAGCAATATCAAGGAAGATAGCTTTAATTGAAATTAGCGTAAATTCAGAATTTTTGCGTTTCGGCCGCTCGTTTTTTGCGCTCAGATTGTGGAATAATGGCAGATGAAACCCCCGTATAACCTGATATAGAAAGATTCGTTAGGCTTTTCTGAAGGGCTTAGGCCAGGTCTCATTGAATTTCAAACTGTATTAAGGGAGATATCTGTGATTGAAATTAGCGTAAAATTGCCATTTTCCATTCAAACAGCCAACCGTTTCGCCAGATAGATTCGAGGAGCTTGCTCAGTGCCAGGATGGATAGAGAATGAGAGAATTGATAGATTGCGAGTGCCGCTACCTGCCGGCGACTGTCGGCGACCGCATTGCCGGCATAGGCATAGCCCTGTAGTCGTAAGAGTAGTTTTTTGTTTGTTTCCTTTTATTCATATCTCGTCTTTAATTTCAATGTTATGATATGATCGTATCATCGGAGGTTTCAACGATTTGACAATAAACAGTTCTCTACTTTCCCTCTAAATACTCTTCGATTAGTTTTTTCCTTAAGTTCTGACTTTGCTCGGCAATTTTTGCCGAGACAGGACTGTTGTAAGATGTTTAGTGTTAATGTTTGAGGTTAATTGAGCAGTGTTCCCAAACTTTTGTTCTTTTTTTAATCATTACTCATGTCCTTTGTTCTTTATTAGTGACGCATTAAGAGATTATTTCAATCAACTATAACCCACCCACTTGCTTCCTACTAACTTCCAGATGTTTGTTCGTGGAATCTTGTGGCAACGGCCGTGGTTGTGGATCATTACTTTATTGTTTATGAAATTAGCAATCTGAACGATCAACTTATTTCTCAGTGCTCAACCCATCTTTCAGTTCTGTACTTAACTCAATCTAGATTTTATTATTTGCTTTACAAACGCTCATCCACTTCTTTAAGCCAAGAATTCTTGTGTTCGGGTGTGTAGTGAATTCTGTCACAGTGTCACGAATCAGTTTGTTGCTATATTGTCCCTTCTGATCAAAGAGAATGAATTTTAATGTTTTTAATTGCAAGTTTTTGAACCAGACATCAGAGCCACTTTCAAAGTTGTGGTTTTTATAACCGATGGCAACTAGTTAATACTGATTGGTTTCAATGGGTTAGGATGATTAAAATCCTTGGTGGTTTTCAAAGGTGTGTTCTTCGAGGAGTGATTTTATCATGTTGCATCTCACTTTAACTGTCTCGTGCCGTTACAGAAGTAGTGACGCTGTCAGTATCTTTATTTAACTGCTGCTAGCAATGTTCTCTAAAATTGGGCTTTAAACGAGAGTCTCCTATTAGAAAATTTTATTTGTAGTCAGCTCTATTCTGCGTCAAATCAAAAAAATCAGAGTGTAGGAAATGCTACTTGGGGTATCATTAAAACTCAAGTCTTTCAAGTAAGTTACATTAATTTTCACTTCAAACTCTACCATTAACTCTGTCTTTCGATGGATTTGCGTATATTTATCTTCAACAATTTTGGTGATAAAATAGCTAGGTCATTTCAGGAAAGATTTCTGATGACAGCTCTTTATTTACATGCGCGGAGGGACGCATTTCTGTCTTATGCCCAGAATTTTGTGGATAATGTTTACAGCTGGGAGGTCCTTTGTCTGTGTTGTTGCATATAAATGGAGTGCGCTTTGCAAAGCTGTCATCGGCAATATTTTCTTGAATAAACACTATCGAGATGATCAGAAATGTAAGCAAATCTATTTTGACTTAACTCGGCTGATAAATTTTGTATGCAGCAGCTAGTACTAAAAGTTCTTACCAGTGGTGAAGCGTGTAGTGAAGCATTGTTGAATTTTGTTCATTTAAAACCTTTCAAAAGATCAAACTCCTGAGATTTCACTACACACCAGCTCCATATTTTTCATGGGTTTAAATGCGCACAGTACAATGTTGCCACATTGCTGTATTTTGTGAATCCCATGAACTCGGTAGCGCAAAGACATCCGTGCACTCAGCTCGCTGAGTACTCACATCATTTTCATTTTTAAAATCATGCAATACTGATCCTTGTTCTATTCAGGGTACTGGAAACATTTTAAACTGATGATTCCATGCCTTCTGAATTTCAAATACTGTCCCTTCAATAATAAAAACTATTAGTAGTCAAATATCAGAAAAAGTTTAGTATTTTGAAATTCCTAAAGGGAATTTTTCCTCGTGTAGAATTGGCTTAGCTTTTCACCAGTGACATTCAAATAAAAGTGAATGACAGTTGATGTGAAAGAACATAGGCAAGTCTCCAAATGTCTATGTAAGTACCTATTGTACCTACTCAACACAGTGACTAATTGCCTCTAAAATTTCAGAAGCTCTTGCCCTAATATTGTCTCTAGAAATTAGGTAAAGCTTAAAGAAGAAGATCTTAGCAACTTAGCTTTTTTTTCTACTATTGCTTGTAGGTAATGAGAAAAATAAAATGCATAGTGGGGTGAGAGCAGTGGCGTAGCTATAGGCCCCGCTGACCCCGCCAGGCGGGGGGGGGCGCAACGCATCGGAGAGCGCAAAAATTTTGAAAAGCGAAGGAGGAAGAGCGAAGAGGAGAGGGAAAGGGAAACAAAAGGAAAAAGAAGAAAAGGAGATGAAAAGGAGAAAAGGAAAGGAAAAGGAGAGGAAAAGGAGAAAAGGAAAGAAAAGAGAACAGATTGAGAAAAATAGAAGCTAAGAAAAGTAGGGAGAAAGCAATGTAAAGGCTCTAAGTGCTTTTGCCAAAATTCACGATCACAAAGCTCGGAGCTTTTTCAAGCTCATGATAGAAATATATTTATTTAGTTTTATCATTGTGAATAAATAAACTTATTTTTTCTCCATTATTTTCAATAATTCTTAGAGAAAGGAGTTTTTTCCGAAAAAGGCTCCGACTTGCACGGGTGCGAGGGGGGGGGGGCTCCACCGAAGCGTCCAATTTTTTCCTTAAAAAAGGGGGGCGCAGCATTCGAATCGGCAGGGGGGTGCTTGCTCAGCTAGCTACGCTACTGGGTGAGAGATTGCGCTTGCTATTTCATTCTGATCTATTGATAAGCCTCATGATGGATTCGACTTTATTATAATCATTGCTTTGGAAACACATCTTTGTCAAAATATCTCTTTATAACTGGCCCACCTCAACTTCAAACCCTAAAACTAGGAGTAAATCTCAAAACGAGCATGATATCTTTCACCAAAACTATCAGTAAACCTCAAGTAAACTCGTGGCGGCCAAGATCCAAAAACTTCTCCAAACCTCTCCCTTTTACTACCTTCCTCTTTCCTTCCTTGATCTCCTCTCTTTAAAAACTTTTCTTTCAAAATCCGTTATTTTAACTTTATCTGTGAGATGCATGATTGTGCATGAGGTCTCTCAGATTCTACTTACAAACTAGCTGATATCAAAGCAACCAAGTCCCCTCCCCTCCCCTCTTCCCATCCTTTCTACCCCCGTGTTTCTTCTAGCCCCTTACTATTTTTTGTACCTACCGCACTTTTCTTCTGCTTCTCCTTCTACTCCACCCTTTCTATAGTTCCCCCCACCAAAAAGAAAAACAAATTTAAAACAAGTTGGAACTTGCAACACTGGAACAGTGTTAGCAAAGAGAGCATGAGTGTCGGCCGTAAATCATTGTAAGTGTGGAGTTCCATATTGATAGTACAAAACTGCGACAAATTCAATCGCAACGCTGCATTTGTGTTTGTATAACAGTGATCACTGTAAAAATAACTTGATAGGTCAAAGTGGGAATGAAAATTTACTTATAGCGTGTTGAAACAGTTGTTCACGAGGCGAGGTGAATACTGTGGTTTTGAAAATCGATTTCGATAGTGATAGTTCCTTTAAAATCGGATGACGCAATACCAATCCTAGCAAGCCGCAAAATCTAGTTTAGTTATTTGGGACTTTTTTAGATTTCTCTCGCCTGAACCAAAGTCATCAGGAAGGAAATTCTTAATACCAATCCTAGCAAGCCGGAAAGTCTAGTCTAGTTATTTGGGACTTCTATAGAATTTTCCTCGCTTGAACCAAAGTCATCACGATGGAAATTCTTCGTCTTTATGGTTTCAGCTCTTTTTGTCTCAGATTAAAAAATGAATGTTAATATTGATCAAATGTCATCCGACACTCATCAAGGCCCTTAAGGAACGTAATATGAACTTGAAAAAAAGCTCATTCGATTTTTAAGGGAGCTTAAACGGTCCATGAGAGACGAAATTCGCGGATACAGAGTATCCACAGCTTATTTCAATGTTCGATCTGACAAGACCGTGCGCCTTTGAAAAATCGATATCTCGATAGTGAATCGATGTATTGCAATTCGGTTTGCACCGATCGAAAGCGCTTGCTTGTGACTGACAACCTCGAAAATTTCAGATCCATCCGAGTTTATTTAATGACCTTACAGGACCTCTCGCGGCCGCAGTTAGACATTTCTTGTCAGAGTTACGCTGAAACGGGGAGTAGTTCCCCCCCTAAGATGATATTTTTTTGGGTCGAAACTGCATTGGGCCCTCTCGGGACATCATTGGGACCCGAAAAAAAGCGGAACCGATATAATACGGCACACGACTGGTTCGTGAGAGACGAAATTCGCCTTTTTCCAGCCTCCAGCGCCCCTCTAAGGTCGATCTGACAAGACCGCGCGCCTTTGAAAAATCGATATCTCGAGAACGAATCGATGGATTGCGCACTGCGGTTTGGATTGGGCGGTAGCTTCAGCTTTTAGATAATTCTTGAAAAAAATTCAGATCCATCCAAGTTTTAAACGGATCTTATGGGACCTCCCGCGGCCGCAGTGAGACATTGTACGTGAGACTTACGCTGGAGTTGGGGCCACGCCCCCCCCCGATATAGACTTTATCGGTCCGACATTTGTCAGGGCCCTTAATGAACTTCATGTGAACTCAAAAAAATCACATATGACTTCTCACGGCGCATGCTAGGTCCATGAGAGTCGAAATTCGCGGATTTTAGAGAATCTTAGATTTCTGACCCTATACCGCGCGCCTTTGAAAAATCGATATCTCGAGAGTAAATCGATGTATCGCAATCCGGTTTGGACCGATCAAAAGAGTAAGCTTACCGGTACTCGCCGTTAAAATTTTGGATCCATCTGATTTCATTTTGAGACCTTACTTGAGTTACTTGGACCCCAGTTGGAATTATTTCTTCGGAGTTACGCTGGCAAGGGGGTCGCTCCCCCTCTTGGAAAACTGTGGAGGGGGCCCTTTGCTGGGGCATACATTCTATTTTTCACTTTTTTTTTTTTTTTTTTTTTTTTTTTTTTTTTTTTAAATTTTTTATTTGTGTCTAATCTAAGTTGGGGGAGGAGGAGGAGAGTACCTGCAAGTCAACCGGCAATTTACTTTTGATAGTGGCTGCGGGTCGAGGGTGCGGATTGCGGACTTTTAACTTGTTGTGGGGGTTTACAGGGTGGCCGTGTCTAAACTTATGAGAAAAGAAGGCAACCACAGACCGGGAGAACGTTCAATTTCTGGTTCAGAGACCATGGACAAAGACATGGGCACCCGCAAAACAATTGCCCGGAGGGGCAACTTTTTGAATGTCAATGGAAGGTCTAGGGGACTTCACTTAGAGACGGGCAAGTCTAGAGAACCCCCCCCCCCCCCACTTCCGCCCAAAATAGAAAATAAATAAATTATCCTTCCAAATGGTAAAAATTTGGAAGTGATTGTAGCATGTAGTTGTATCAAAAGTAATTCTATTTTTGAAGTGTTTGATATTATGAATAAAGTGACAGCATCAGATGATAGAAATAGTAAAAAGCTAAGTACAACTATTCCTTCTTATTTTCATTGTCCTGATGAATTCTAAGAGTTAATTTTTAAATTAAAAAAACCCAAAACTCTTGCCTATACATTCTCTAATCATGTAATTATCGACCAGAGGATTCTGAATTTTCAAGGAAGTTCGCAAAATTCTCGTTCCCAAACGGTAGTTGCCAATGTAGACACGTTCATACTAGTAGATTTTAAAACTTCTTTCGGCGAGGGAGATGACGGGTGGGAAGGATGATGTCGTCTGAATCAGGAGGGGGTGGGGTAAAAATCAGGGGGAGGTCTAGATCGGGGGGGGAGAGGAATCCTGAAACGGGGGGGCGAGCTGTATAGTAGCAAGGGGGGGTTTGGGGCACCACTGTTTGGGGGGGGGGGCTACTTCCCGCCCTGCCCCCCCAAAATTACCCCCCCTATTAAAATTGTAAAGTAAACTAAGAATAAAGTTTGTTAACTCTTACTCCTTTCGTTATTTTTTGATCTTCGAATGTTCCGATTCTTTTTATCGTAAAGTTTTGATTTTTCTGAATTAGGGGGGGGGGCGCCGCGCCGCCCCTCGGGGAGCGCCCTTGACAGATAAGGGAGAAAGGTAAGTGGGGAAAGCGCACGGGAATCCGGCGTAGTGTGCCGAAAAAATTTACTACCAATGGCGGATCCAGAAAATTCTTTTAGGGGGGGGGGGGCTTCACGCCTATGAATTTTCAAATTTGCAGAGAGGAATCTATGGGTTTTTTTCTGTTGAAAAAGGCAAAGGCTACCGTGATTTGGGGGGGGGGGCGTGCCTTTCCCGAATCCGCCGCTGATTACCATGTAACACTGGGCCACGATGACCGATGTCGCATAAAAAGGTAGAAGACCCGTGGCGGGCGTGGCATCCGTGATGGCTGTGAAATTGGGAGAAGTAGATGGACACACATCATTCATGCAATCTGCACAACGCGGCAAGCAACTGTTGTAGGCATAGGTGCAGTAGTTCGTGGGGAGGGCAAAGGGGACGGGAGGTCGTCGCAAAACCATGGACGAAGATATAACTAAGGACTGCCGACTGTTGTTAGTCCTGTTTTTCTCTCGACCCCAGCGCTCCAAGCAGCGGTCAGCTGAACTACTCTTTCAAGTGAGCGATCCTGGCGATGTGTCCATGCTCACATGCTGTGCTACTGCTAAAACCGTTTTTGGAGTTGGTCTGTTATGGCATGGCTGTCAACTGTTTCGGCGACCCAGGAGGATCAGATAACTCAGTATCTCAATGGAAGATCGAAAGCAAGGGAAATTTAGAATCAACTTTGGACAAGGTAACAGAAATCATCAGCAAATTAAAAGAGTCGCCTGATCTCTACTAATAAAAAAAATGTCTATGTACTCTTTCTTGTTTGATTCCGTTTTGAGGTTAACTGTGATGTATAGTATTTCAGTCCTTGATTAATCATTTTCGACAATTCAGGAATCTTTCAAGAAATACTCCAGACGTTTTCTTTTTAGCGGATTTTGCTTTTTTAATTCGCTGATCATTTGTTCCCCTTTGTTCAATCGTGATTCAAATTACCTACACGGTATACATTTGCGGGAAGGCATGGGAGAAAAGGGGGCCGGAGCGGCCACCGCTGCAGCGGTTCGCTTTTAGTTGACCCTTATTGCTGCTTGGAGCGCTGCGGTCGCGCTCGAAAACCGCTAACAGGTTTTAACACGGGCGGAGATAGGGAGTCGGCAGTCCTTAGTTATATCTTCGTCCATGGCTCGGAATGGTCTTAAAATTTTTCCCTTTGGATTTGATCTAGAACGCAACGTTCTTACATTTTCGAAAAGTTAACTCCAGCTCTCGCAATTAACGATTAAAGGCGGAAAAAGCATGGTTTCTGGACCGCGGAACAGTGACGTTATCTAGCGGATGAGAATCTTACTACAGGTCGCTGAGGATTCACCTTAAAACGCAACGCTGATCGCGTTCCCCAAACGAACTCTTTTAGCGGACCGAAACATCAACAATAACAGGATTGGAAATTTGAAATCATCTAAATGCATTTTAAATCGCAGAATACACGAAACATGGACACAATCCTCTGATATAAAACCCCAATATCTCATACAGAAGATTTCGTTGAAGTCTGATCCAAATTAGTAACGTAATTACATTCCCAAAAATGCTTAACCCCAATCTTGGCCAAAAACTCCCGCCACAAAGAAAAAACGACAAATTGGAGGACACCGGATTGGCGGAATCACATGGGTCAATCGGTCCCCGAGGACCCGTTCTCGATACTGAAACCAAGCGATCCCCCCAGCGGACCCCCGAACCATGCCGTTCCTATAAGAAAAGCATTATTGACCTTGTAGAAACGATTTCAATAGAGCATGACACTCATGCTCTAAACAGTCAGAAAAAAAACTTGGCGTTTACCAGCCAACTTAGAGTTTACTAACACCATAAGTAGTAAGGGGGAACTCCGGACACTCTGGGCACCAGTGGGAATTTTTTTTTAAAGAGACCGACATTTGTCGGCGTTTTTTACACTAATTACCTGTACGCTAACCT